>MEIZ01000141.1:88829-113834 GCA_001723225.1 Globodera ellingtonae | reverse complement strand
GCGTAGCAGAATCAAATGCTACAAAAAAATGCTATTCTGAGCAGCGTGGCCATAATACCTTATTATCAGGTTTTTCCTGATTTTTGGGTGTTTTCCTGATTTTTTTCTGATTTTCCATTGTTGCCTGATTTTTGGGAGCGTCCCCGGTCTCGGCTAACACAAAAAATTTTGCATAGGCTGATCCTGATGTTTCAGCCGCTATTGCTGATTTTTTGGTTTGACAGGCCCTGTATTTCTGAGCCATTCATTCAAGGATTTTTTGGCTAAATTCAACTCCCACCATAAATGGATTTTGCAGAAAATGTGAAGGCAGGCGTTTAAGCTAGGCCTAAGCCTAGCTTAGGCCTAAGCCAACCTGGCTTGGGGTTTGTTAGGCTAAGGCCTAAGCATAGCTTAAGCCTAGCTTAGGCTTAGTCGACTTTGCTTCGAGGTTCGAAATCGGTAGAAATGGATGTTAGAATTGTAGCCTAAGCCCCTAAATCCGATAAAACACTTTTTTCTCGATTTTTAATAATCACTGACGCATTTTCTACTGACGCATTTTCCGGTCACCCCACCAGTACACTTAGCTGCTGATTACCTAAATCTTTTTAAAAAATATGAGAAAAAAAATTTCATTTTTACAAAATCAAATATCAGATTTAATTGATGACGATGCAATTTTCTTCCTCATCATCGCTCATCCGCCATGGATTTTGTTCACCGGGCCCGTAGTATCCCATTCATCCTCACCCATTCCTTCACATCGTCTACCTTCGTCCTCTTCATTTTCATCATACTTCCACCATTCTCTGATGTCATCCACCTTCACTTCCGGCACCAACTTTTCTTCCTCCCTGGCAGGTGCCGTCGTGTCTGCGCATGTTGTGATTGTGGCTTGTTGATGTTGCTGGTCCAATGACTGCTTCTGCTGTTCTCCGACACCAGCAACAGCAGCAGCAGCAGCAGCAGCGGACGCACTGATTTTACGCATCAGAGGAGGCTGTAATATTTATAATTAACTTTGACGAATCATAAAAAATGCTTGAGAGTTTAAAATTAAAATAAATTTTTAAAAATAAAATTCGAACAAAAACTACTTGTGCTAAGGCTGAGGTCTGACTTGACGACATTGTTGTCACACCACTGCATTCCTCGCTGACCGACTCAGCCAAATCCGGAAGAAGTTCATAAGCTGATAACTGAAAATGTGGCAAATATTTATAAATAATGTGCGTTGGTTTAAAACGCTTTAGCGTTTTTGTTTTTCACATTTTCCGGTGGTGGTATTCCCTAGGGTTGGTCCMCGAACCCTCGAGGGCTGGAAAGGTCGGGGACGAAACCCCGACAAAAGGTCGGGAGTTTTCCCAGCAAAAAACTCGGGGTCGGGGACATAAACCACCAAAACAAGTCGGAGTTCGGGGTCGGGGACCAACCCGAGTATTACCACCTGAATAGGCCTCTGTTGCTGCGCAAGTGACTGAATGCTTTTGCTTTGCGCCATTTGACTGGTCGGTGACGAAGCGCTGACAGCAATGGCACCCGCGGCGAATTCCGTTGAGGAAGCGGCCGATGTGAATGAACGTCCGGACACTTTTTTATGGGCAGCGGCGACGATGAAACGGCGCGCGGCGCCCTTAAAGTTTTTTTTTGTGTTCAAAAAATTCTATTAAAACTTCAGTAGCATCTGGATGTGATAATTAGGGCCACGATTATATGGACAAAAAATCTCGAAATATGGCCATAAAATATGGATGAAAAATTGTAAAATATGGACCAAATATGGGCAAAAACGCAAAATATGGACGAAATACGGAGAAATTTTTTTTCAAATATAGCAAAAAATAGGCATAATTTACACCCCAAAGGATCGACTTTTTAAAAATTTTCAAAAAATGCACCCCTAAAAATTTTCATTTTTTGGTAAGAATTTTTAGTCGCGAAAAAGTCAATTTTTAGGGGTGCATTTTTTGAAAATTTTTAAAAAGTCGATCCTTTGGGGTGTATTTATTTATGTTATTTATACGCTGTTCCGAGTGCGCAAAAAAATATGGATTTCCATATATTGTGGCCCTAGTGATAATAGTTAAAATTGTATAATTTTTATAAATAAAAAAGATAATATTTTGTTTTTTTGAAAATCTCTTTTTCCCTTCCACTCATTCACCTCAAAAACTTCCGAAATGCTCCGTCTCCGCTCCCCGTCCGCGCCGCTCACCACCGTCGTCGGCAGCACGGGGCGTGCCAACTCGCCGCCAGTGGTCATCTTACGGTACTGCACCGGACTGGTCCGTCTCGGTGAGCTTGGCGACACTTGGCGCTGTTGACGTTCCAGTGCAGCCTTGGAGTGTGCCGCGGCAAGCGTAGCAGAATCAAATGCTACAAAAAAATGCTATTCTGAGCAGCGTGGCCATAATACCTTATTATCAGGTTTTTCCTGATTTTTGGGTGTTTTCCTGATTTTTTTCTGATTTTCCATTGTTGCCTGATTTTTGGGAGCGTCCCCGGTCTCGGCTAACACAAAAAATTTTGCATAGGCTGATCCTGATGTTTCAGCCGCTATTGCTGATTTTTTGGTTTGACAGGCCCTGTATTTCTGAGCCATTCATTCAAGGATTTTTTGGCTAAATTCAACTCCCACCATAAATGGATTTTGCAGAAAATGTGAAGGCAGGCGTTTTGTGTGCCGGTTTGGCGGAATGTATTTGCGCTTGACTCTGCTGATTGTGTTGGATCAGGGAGGGTAGCGGAAGGACGGGCGAGCGCATACGACGTAAGCAGAATTCAAGCCAAGTTTTTATACTGAAATTATTTTTTTGGGATTTTTGGAAATTTAAATTTCACTCAAGTTACGTTTGCTTAGCCACCTCCTCCTCAATGATGTACTCAAGCTCCTCGCGTTGAAGCAGTTCTTCAAGTTGCAACGACTTTCGAATGTCCACGCTCCGGTAGGAAAGCATGCTTAAGATAAGGCCAAGAAGTTTTATAAAGAAATTTATTCCTTACCATGAGAGAAGCCCAAAAATAGTATTTGTTTTGAAAACTTTTTAATTCGCCATTTTTCATAATAAATCCATATTTTGGCCTTTTTGGTCCAAAATTCAAGAAAATTCGGGGTTTTTGTGAAAATCATAAGAAAAATGCAATAAAAACGAAAAATGTAGCCTTAAAAATCAAAAATTTTTCAAACCAAAAATGCACCGCAAAAAATGACTTTTTCTTGGACCAAAAATTCACCCACAAAGATCGACATTTTCCCTAAAATATTTTACTTTTGATAATAAAATTTCCAAAACATGTGAAAAATATTAAATTTACAACTTTAGGAGCAAAATTAATAAAGATAGATGAATTTTGAAGGGTTTTACGCATAAAATGACCGGATTTTGGCCATTTTTGGCACATATTTAAGCACATATGTTCTCACTAAAGCACGTCGTGGAAGGACACGTCGTCGCCCCCGTGCAACTTTTCCATTTCGTAGCACATGTGCTTGAACAGCAGCCGGTCCTTGTTCGGGTCCACCTCCAGACGACCGCGCAACAGTCGGAGCAAAAATTTGACACGGTCAACCGGAATCTGACCCTTCTGCTCCACGTCCACTATATTCCAAACCTGGAAAGTATTTTATTATTAAAAAATGTAATTTGAGCTAATTAGCCTAAAAAATTTTAAAAAATACAATGAGCAAATTTGCTTTGCCAAACTCCGGCTCTTAAAAAGATTTAATTAATAAAAACGAATACTTTATAATTAATTTAAATTTATTGAGCTGTTTGCTCATAGCAATAATATATCGTTTGTTTTAGGGTTACTCCCCGTCCCCGAACCCCGACTTTTTTTAGTCGGGGTTTTCGTCCCCGACCCCGACTTTTTTGAAATTTTCGGGGTTTTTGCTGGGGAAAACCCCGAGCCCCGACTTTTTTGGTCGGGGACGAAAGCCCCGACCCCGACTTTTTCCGTCCCCGAGAAGGCTCGGGGAGCAACCCTAGTTTGTTTGCCATTCATCTCTTTAGTTGAATATGACGATTAAATGACACTGATTAAGTTGGGTGTCCCGTCAGATCAGCACCTGTTGGAAGTTACGGATGTCAGCATAGCTGAGCAGTGCGTCCTCCTCGGACGAGTAGAACAAGGAGAAATTCTCCATGATGATGGCCACCAGCAGGTTGCGCACAATGTACGTGATGATCAAGTAGAAGGAGCAGAAGTAGATGATGGCACCGTAGTAGTTACCGCAATCTGTCTCCCAGTAGTTCGCGCCCGGCAACCAGTAGCAGAACGGGGCACTGCGCTGCCGATGGGAAAATGTTGCAGCGATTATTTTGTGGTTCCATATTTTTAAATTGTTTGTTTCTGATCTGACTTGAGCAATCAACATGTGAAAGCTCTTTTTTTTTGTTCAAAAAAATAAATTGTTTTTAATTTCATTTTTACCGTTGTATCGTGCATTATGTCGTTCCAATCTTCGCCAGTAACACTGCGGAACAGCACCACCAATGCCTCAAATCCGGATCGGAAGTTCACATGTCTGTAATGAAAGCGAAATTCCCAATTTATTCAAAAATTCGGTCCAAGATTTATTAATTGCTCATCTCCACCCCAAAAAAATATCATTTACTTCGAAACGGCCTGCCCATATTTAACCATGCCGAACAGGATAACGCCCGTGTAAGCGTAGAACAGCACCAACAGAACCATGGCCATAATGATGAAGAAGGAGCGGAACATGGACCTTTGAATTTTGGAATTTTTTAAAAACAAATTTACTTACATTACAACTGTGAGCATCAACATTTTTAGTGTGCTGTTACGACCTAAAAAAATTTGGAAATTGTTTGACGGACTCAAATCTCAAGTTAATGTGTGAATACTAGCGACCGGTGGAATCAAATTTCCGGACCCGGATTTTCAATTTTGAAAACAATTTACCGCTGGGATTTTTCCGGAAAAAATCCGGAGCAGTCAAAAAACCCTGATTCCGGACTCGGATCCGAAAAAATCCGGCCGGACTCCGGTCCGGCACCGGTCCCTAGTGAGTACGGTAAAACTGTATGTCGGACGGGTGGGACCTGCTATAGTGAAGAAGCGCATAATGACGACAATGTAGCCGAAAGTGTAGGTGAACTTCCTCAACCGGGTCTCCCCACCGACAACGCTGGCCGGTAATGGCAAGAAAAAGTGTGTGGTCACCCAAAAAATGCCCATTCCGGTGATCAGCAAATCGATCCGATTCCGACGACTTTGCCAGAAGCCGGACACAGTGTAGGCGAACATTTTCAGTAAAACCTATTATATACAGTATACCTCTTGGTTTTATTTTAAATAAAGCTTTTGGTTCCGATTTTAAAAGTTTATTAAAAAAATTTTAATTTTAATTTTTGTTTTAATTTTAATTTTATTTTCGATGCCTCCACAGCGAAGAGCATGTTGAGGATGGCCGAAAGTGCGGTGACGATGTACAGAAAGCGCTGTTTGTCCTCCTCTTCTTCCACATTCCATGGCAAAATCAGCGTGGCCGAGTTCAGCACCACCATGGCGGCAAAGAATTGGTTGAACGGACGGCACATGGTCAGCTCGTACACTGTCCCTGGAAAATTTTCTTTTCTGTAGGGAATTTCCCTTTTCCCACGGGCAATTTACGTCGAAAAGTGGCCGATTCGGACGGTTTCGGCGGAATGTGCAGGGGCTAAGAGTTTTACTATGGTCAAATAAAGGTAGGGCAAATTGGTACATATAACAAGAACTGTTAAATAATGCGTTATGTGGCACCTGTGCCATTTTTAGACGAGCCTTCAAGTCATGCCATCGTCGCTGGTCGACCGTCAACAAGGCTGTTCCCTATTTTTAAATAACATTTATAATTGAAAATAAGCGCTAGATCTGTTTGCCAAAAATAAGATGTCAAATTTTCAAAGACCATTTGTCACAAACAAACAAAAAAGCAATTATCTTTCTATTCAAAATTAAACTCCGGAAAATACAAATAATCCTTCTTTTTTTTTGCAATTCCCCATCTCTTTTACTCTATTTTCGGTGTAATTGGCAATGACAACGCCAACGAACAGTGTCAACCCGATCATGCAACCGATGAACACGTAAATGTGGATGAACACAACAGCCCACTAGCAATACAGAAAGTTTTCAAAAATTATCATTATTTTTTTTGGATACCGTATTCCTCAAATAGACCCCCCCCCCTCTCTCTAATTTAAAATAGGTTATAATTTGAACTTTATTAAGAAAAATGAGCAAAAAACTACTAATTTTAATAATTCATCAAAAAAGGGGGGTTGAAAAATAAAAACGCCGGGGGTGTCTGTCTATTTGAGGAAATATGATAGTTCAAACCGGGCCTTGACGAGCCCACAAAATGTCTCGAATCACATTCCAACCCTTGTAAGACAAAGTTTCGAACAGGGCCAACCTTAATTTTTTTTTAAACTTTAATTTAACTTCAAAATTTAGGTCACATACATTGCGGCTCCAATGTGGTCAAAATGGAAGTTTCTTGGGTTCGTCCTTCAATTTTTACACAAATAATGCCCCCCTCCTCCCTAAAAAACTGACCAAACTCGGGGCACGAGCACCTTAGGGTGGAGTGTGTCGCTGTTTTTGCCTTTAAATAATGAATTTAAATTCCTAATTTTAAAAATAATTAGCATTTTTTTACTGCTTTCTTACCGTACACTTCCATCCTGGTGACAAAGATCTTCTGCCAGAACATTCCCATACAATCAACCTAACACATAGTTGAAAATGTCAAAATTATTGTAAAATCTGTGATTATTATTAAATTTCTGATCTGAACTTTAGATATTATTTATTTATTTTTATAAAAATTAAATCAATTAATTTAAATACTTGGCGTGTGATGTTAACATCATTGCAGGCGGCCAACCTACCCATTTAAACATGTATAATTTTTATTACATTTATTTTAATGCCAGAGAATTTCGTGAATTTTAAAAATGGAAGCCTAAATTTATTTATCCAAATAGTATTTTATACCTGCCGCCCACTGTTTGCACTCCAAAACTGGCGAAGATGAACATTACCACAATCATTAAGATGGTCACCAGCAGAATTTCCTAAAGCATTTGTATCACAAACAAAGCTCACTAATCAAAATTCAGGACAGATTTTAAATTCATCATCAACAACGAATCAAATCATAGTGATAACAATTCAAACTAGGGTTCTTCCTCCCCGACCAGGGCTCGGGGGTGGCAAAAGTCAAGGTCGGGGTTTCCGTCCCCGACTAAAAAAAATTCGGGGTTCGGGGACGGGGAGGAACCCTAATTCAAACTCATAAACTCCAAAGGATGACTGATCTCACGTGATATTTTGTATTTATTTTGGGCCCAACAATTCAGCACCGGCTGTTGACGAACCATTAGCGTATGCTTTTTGGTTAACTTTAAAAAATTGATCGATCGCCCTGAATTGTCGTGCCCATTCAAATTTGACGTTATGCTCGCGCAAAAAATTCACTTTAAATCCGCGGAACAGCTCAACCACAACGCGGCGAATGTGCGGAACAAGCGTATAAATGCGCAACGGACGCATTGCGCGACAAATCATCAGAAATTGTTCCATTGAGTTGATCTCCACATGCTTGGGCATCAGCAATAAGAAGATCAAGCTGGTCAAGTAGATGAACACGGTCATCACACCGCCCAAGTCTCGCACCAACGCGTTCGGCGTGAAGAACAAACCGTCCGCAATTACTTTGGCCATCAGTTCGCCTTTGAATAGGAAAACCTTTTGTGATGTGGAATTTTTAAATCACTAACAAAAAATAAGTTAAATCTTAAAAAGGTTCATTATAATTAAATATAATTTTAAAAAATAATTTCGTAAATTTCATTTATAATTAGTCACCAGTCATGGTCAGCACAAATAGGTAGTCCGGGATTTGGAGGTAGAAATTGAACATCACCAAATTCTCGCCTGTCGTTGGCCACGGAGACTCAAGCAACATGGACCAGCAGGACACTAGCGTTATGGCCACCATGGTCCAGTCAAGATACGGCATCAGACCGACCAGAGTGCTTCAATGTAGGGTTCGGTCTGCCCAATCCTCATAAACCCGTATATTTTTCTGGTTTTAATATTCGTCAAATTTTCACCTTTTAGTCAAAAACTAATGTTTACAAAGGCTTAAGTATCTACAGTAATTAGATAATTTACTGTATGGTTTTCTTTATTTAACTTAATGTCTTACTGTATCTGTTTGGGCCTCTTTCCACCGCCCGCGGCATTTCTTCCGGTGCCATTTGTGCCTCCACCCGTCATTTCTGTGCCGCCGTCGTAGCCCCAGCGGGCATGCACAAATCGATGACAGTAACGGCGCAGTTTGGACTCGCGCGAAATTATGAACAAAGGCCGATCAAAGTAAGGATGATTCTCGCGCATTTCCTCCTCAATCCGATTTCTTAAAATATAAATAAATATTTAATTATGTTCAGAGAATTGAGCATTTTATTTCTTAAAATATAAATAAATATTTAATGTTTAGAGAATAGAGCATTTTAACTCATTCAGCGGGCCCAATTTTCAATTCAATTCAATACAATGCTTATCACTAGCCTGGTGATCTCGGCCATTTGTTGTTTATGGTGAAGAGCTCGAATGTCAAATTGGCCCTGTTTCAGGTCTCTACGCGTGCTGCCGATTGCCGAAATTGTGCCCGTACCACCACCTAGATACGCGCTAATACTAGAGAAAGGACTTGAGAGCCGATCGAGATTTCGATCGAGAATCGCGAAAAAAAATTAAACGATCGAGATTCGTTCGAGATCACAAAAAAATTTCGAGAAAAGATCGAATCTCGAAAAATCTCGGTATTACTTCGCTCGAGAAAGTCGAATATCTCGATAAAATTCGTCGACCGAGATTTCGATCGAGAATCTCGAAAAAATCTCGACGAAAAGCTCGATCGTCCTTTCTCTAGTCAACACGTTGTTGCGATTACATTTTCGTATTGAAAAAGAATTTCATAGTCCGCAAAAACAATAGATGAACGATCAGCACCAAAACCCTCAAATTGACCTCCCAGCAGTGCCGTTGTCTGCTGTTGTGTGCCGCCACCGGATTGTGTTTGTTGTTGCTGATGTTGTTGTCCTCCGCTAGCGTGGCCCTCAGCTCTGTTGATGTCCCCATTCTCGGTCAAAATCTGATCAAAAAAGCTAATCGGTTTTTGGCGGCTTTTAGCCCCAGGCTGTTGTAGAGGAGGACCCATCAACGCGGCCATGACCGAATCCTTCGAAGAATTTCTAAATTTTACAAGGCATCTTTCAATTCAATCTGCTGATCATTAAAATACATTAAAAACTGTAAATTTATATTGAAAATTGAAATTAATGAAAAACGGACTTGACCATCGAGTTGAGCAATGAACGCATCGAACATTGGCCGATATGGCGCTGGTAAACGCAAATGTTTCGTTGATGTGAAGAAATGCGATGTTTGTGCAAGTTAACAAATTTGGACAAAATACGACGATGCCCGACGGCTGGAATTAAAAATTTTTTAAATTCAAAGAATTTTTTAATTAAAAAAATATTTAAAAAAAATTCTAGAAAATGCTTAGTCCAATTTCGAATACTAGTTAGTACCATCCAGTCGTGTCAGCAATTTGTTAGCAAATGCCGGACTGTGCCGTTCGTCCGTATTTTGACGCCACACAAACTAAATCATAATAATAAAAAAAGTCATTAAATTTTGCCAATTCACCCACTTGATTGGTGAACGAGTCGCGCACTTTGGGTGTCGAAAATTCGTTGTCCACCCGTTTCAGCTGCACCATTTGTGGGCGTGTGGGAAACTTTTCAAAGATGCGCAAACGCCACGGCAAAATGGTGCGCATACTGCTGATCTGAATACATTGAATTTGAATGATCAGAATGGCATTTACAGTGAACGAAGAGAAACATTTTAATTTTAAAATAATTAAAATCAAATTTCATCTACCGCTTCCTTGGCCTTCAGTTGCTTGACCTTCTTCAGCTCTTCGTCCATCTCCAAATTGTCCAGAATGACTGCGACGAACAGACTGAGTACGATCAGTGTGACAAACAGATGGTAAGCCACAAAATAAATGGCCACAAATGGAACCATTCGATCGTCAATCATCCGCAACACTTCAACCTTCAGGAAATTGCATAAAATCAAAAAGTCAAAAGCCGAATAAATATTTTTAGCTTGAATGCGGTAATGCTTGAAAAGTGACAAGTTTGGACATCTGTCTTTAAACCTTACCGGGTGACGCAAAAAATTGTTCCACTCTGACATTATAAAATTAATTTTTTGTTTTAAATTTATGCGTAAACTCTAATCAAAAGTAAGTATTTGATCATGCCCTTTTTGTTATGATTGGTAGTAATTTAACCCGGGATAACCACACGCCAATAAATTTAGTTTGAATATTTCAATTCATATATCGAAAATAATTGGCACAATATTGGCCCATGTATGAGCTGGTTTAAAATTGGTGCAACACGCTACAATCACGAGATTGGATAAGCGGGCGGAGGAGGAACACACTTTTTGAACAGTCTTTTACAAATCTAAATGCATTTCCGTCGGCCCATGTAGTATAGTGGTTAGTACTCCTCGTTGTGGCCGAGGCAACGCAGGTTCGAATCCTGCCATGGGCAACTCCTTTTTACATTTTTTTGGTTAAAATTTTTGAATTAAAAATTTTTAGAGAAACTATTCAATAACATAAAACCCAATAAAATTTTCATTTTTGAAATTAATATTTTTGAATATTTAAAAAAAAATGAAATTATCAATCTTACAACAAACTCCGTCCACCCTTCCTGCGTGATAATTTGGAACATTGCCATAAATGCCTGTGGAAATGTCTGAAAATGGCTCAGATTGGACACCGAACAGAACAGCTGAAGCGAAACGGCTGAAGCAAAAATCACAAAAGTGACGGTGAAAAGCACTAATCCGCCCAACTTTTTGCCCGGGCTGAAAATCTGAAAATTTAAGAATTTCTAAAATAAATTTTTTAAATGGAATTCTAAGCCACTCTAAATGTTAAGCACATTATGCTTTTAAAACAATTTTGTATTTTTTTAATTTTGAATTTTACTTTGTAAACAAAATCTTCTAGCATTGGCGAAGCTTTGATCAGACGGAAGAGACGAAAAACTAAAATGAATTTTGGAATTAAATTAAATTGTTTTTAATAATTTAATTTAAAATTACTCATAAAATTCCCTAGTGGTTTTTTTGACACTTTTCACCTTGAAAATAAGTGAAATAGTTATGGTTGTAGAAATTCCGTTGGATATTCAATGTGCCACCGATGGCAAGGATGAACTCAAACTTGAAGATGTTCCGTTTGAAGAACAGACGCCCGTAACATAGCAATTTGACCAGACATTCGATGTCGAACAGAACAGTGAAGGCACACTTAGACCAATAAGTAATTTTTTATTAATTTTAAAATTTAAAAAAAATTTGCACAACTCCACCTCTATCAAATAGTACACATTTCTTCGTTTTGCATCCGTTTCATCGTGCCGATATACAAACGATGAGTTGATGGCCGCGTTGGCGAGCACCAACGAGACAATGGCACACTGGAAGCCCGTTGAATGAAGAATCTTGAAAATAAATATTTCAGATAAAATCACAAATCCTGAAGATGAATATATCTGCATTTCTAATTTTTACCGTTTGGAATTGTTTGATCCGTGGGTTCAGCTTGTCTTCTGTGTCCAACCTGATCAGCCTCCATCCATCTTCAGTTGTTTCAATTTTCTTAATTTTTAAATTATTTAAAAAACTATTTGTTCCTAATTTGTAAGTGTGCCGCCTGCCACCTGACTGAAATCGTCTTCAATCGTCGTCATTTCCTCCTTTTTCCAACTTTCACTGAATTGGACCCGAATTTCTGCAAATGTTTCTGTTATGACCGCAATGAACACATTCTAAAGAGTTAAAAAATGAATTTTCAAACAAAAAAAAATCATAAAAGTTTTTCACGCCACCTTGACAAGCCAAGCCATGAAAAAAATCAGTGTGACAAAATAGAAAAATGCCAAGTGGGAGGGCAACGAGTCCAAACAATCGTACAGCACGTATACCCATCCCTCTTCAGAGGCGGCTAAGTACACCGTGAACACGCTGGAACCTGAAGGCAAATGCCAAATTGGGAAAACAAAAGTGCCAAAAATCAAACCAAAATGGTCAAACATGCCGTAGAATCCTTCACTTTTGGCACTTAAGTCGAGCTAAATGGAGTTATAAAATTTTGCGGGCGAATGGGACCAAAAAATGTTTCGAAATTTTTTCACAGATTGGGATTTCTCAGCAAAAAAATTAATATGTTTCTCAAAACTTTTAATGCACCTTCATACATTCCATGTTCCCTGGACACTCGTAACCGCCTTCGCCCTCCTTTGAACACATCGTGTCCGGAATGGCCAAGTCGTTGATGGTCACATTCTTCGGGTCGGTCCCTAAAAGTTATAAGTGGATCAGGATAAAAGTCTAAAAGAAATAGGGAATTTCTAAAATTTTATTACAAACTTTCTATAGTATTATTGCTTACAGTTTAATAAATTAAACTTACCAGGCATCACACAATGGTAATCCATTCTTCCGAACAGCTGAATGCCCATGATGGCGTACAGTGCCATGAAGAACAGGAAGAACACGGTCACATTCTGCACTTGAGTGCTCGATCGTCTGAGCAAAAAAAGGTTTCCAAATTTTTAATCGACAATTTAGTTTGACAACGAAATAATTGATCATTTCTCAAATTTAGTAAAAAAAAAATGGTAATTCAGATCCATAATTTTTTAAATTGGAATATTATTTCCGAAATTCCTAGGTTTTGAGTGTAAATTATAAGGTTAAAATTGGAAAATATTCTACTTAAGCAATTGCTGAATACGCTGACGGGGCACCTTGAAAGTCAACATCAGTCTGATCAGCCGTATGATCACCTGTAATCAGTAAAATTTGGATTTTAGGTTAAAAGCCTTTTTTTTGTGTTATTCGATTTAAAATCTTTAATATTATGGCGTTTTGCAATGCCCACCAATGGACGGACACATCGAAGCATGCCCAACCGATCGTTGTAGACGAGCCCAAAACTGGTGAACAACTCAGCGGAAACCAGCAACTGGTGCAATTCAAATTCTTATTTTTGTCTCCAAACAAATTCTTATATTTTGTCTCCAAACCCATTTATTCCCAAAAGAATGTGATTTTAATTATTTTCCCCATTATTAAACTTTATAGACGTGAAGCAGACAGGACACCCAGTGGAAAAGCAACAGGAAAAAGTCGAACTGACACCAGCGGTCACGCAAATAGGCAGTTTGACGCTTAAATAGTATACAAAAAATAATAATAATTAGTTTAAAAAAGAGTCAAAAACTGGCTAATTACCCGAAAGTAACCCATGTTGTTAGCTCTTAACACGGCTTCCCACGTGAAAATGGCCACCACGAAGGCGTCGATGACGAGCAGTATCCAGGTGAGATGAGGAATCAGTTGCAGAGTGCGCGGCGTGTGTAAGCAAACGCTGACCAGCGACAGAAGGCACACCGTTTTCAGCACACGCTCAGCGTATGGATGATCAAGAATGGCTATTCAAAAAAAGCTACCGATTCAGACCAAAAATGCGATAACTAGGGATCGGACCGATATGCTCCAAAAAAGGCTAAAATATGCACCAAAATATGCCAAAAATGCCGAAATATGCACCGAAAAATGGCACTTTTAGTACACTAATTTGCTTAATACTTAATTTTTTTTTCTTCTTTTAACGCCTAATAAAGCTTTTTCGCGGATTATTTTATCATTTTTGGAAAGTTGAAAATTCCGGTAGTTTTAATCGCAAGGTGAACTCAGCGCCAGTCTGGCCATCTCGGTTCATCCACTTGAGCGCTGCGCCATTTCAGCGCCGGAATTTTTTCATTTATTTTTTATGCGAATGTTCAATTTTTTATGCTTTTTTTTCGAAAATGACTAAAAGTCGCCCGTTAAAGATGAATTATTTTTCAAAAACAGCCAGAAACCCGTGATTTTAGGTGCATTTTTACAAATTTTTGGTCAAAAATGCCAAAATATGCTCGAAATATGCGCAAAACCCCAAAATATGCAAAATATGTAAAAAATATACAGGAAGCCCAAGATATGCAAATGACCAAAATCAAACCAACGCGAAAAGGCTATATTTGGGCCGCATTCCTCATAACATATAAGCATACAAAATATGTAAAAACATAAAAATCCGTTCCCTAGCGATAACTTTAGTTTTTGGTTTTGTCAAAATCGAGAAAAACGAAACATTTTTAAGGGAGCTTAAAAAATCTCACTCGGTTGGTGCAGTTTTTTGCCCGTGCCAAGCGACGTGGTGGCCAAAAGGTCGGCAATCTGTTCAGGGCATGGTTGGGTTGGCTGAATTGCCAGAAAAAAACTGTTTGACCATTGCCATTGAGTCTCGCTTGATGGTAGGCATCCCGCCTGACGGACCAGCAGCAACTGCAACACCACCACCAACAGCGCCGATCGCGTTCGGCCCAAATCCGCTCCTTCGTCTTGCACTGTCTTCGCCTCGGCTTGACACAGTCCCTTTATTTTGACTTATTTAAATTTAAATTACGGACTTTTTCTTTTTAAATGTAATACAGTTTTTTTATAAATAAGAATTAAATTTAAATATGAAAACAATATCATTTATGACTTACCCGGTCTCAACTGCTGTTGTGCTGCTGCATTAGCGCCCGGGGCGCCGGCTTGCTGCAGTTGTTGTTGTTGTTGCTGCTGCTGTTGTTGCTTTGTTTGCTGGAACATCGTCGAAGAAAGGGCGGCCGCCTTGGCGACTAAAAGGTTAGAAAATACAAATAAAAAACTTTTGTACAAAAAGAGAAAGACAAATCCTTACCATTTATTTATGATTATCAGGGATGCTACTTTTAGGTAAATACCTATTTTTTCTGCGAACTTGGCACGCTGAGTTAAGCACGAAAAACACAATTTTAGCTCATTTTGAAGCTCTTAAAGTGGACTTTATAATAACTATTTTTACCTATTTTGGCTTTTTTCTACCTATTACCTAGGTACCTATTTTTCTACCTATTTCGACCTTTTTGTTACCTATTTTCAGGTTTTTGAATTTTTTTTAATATAATTCTGCTGAAAATGTCAAAAAAAGGCCAAAATATGCACCAAAAATACCGAAATATGCACCGAAAAATGGCAATTCCGGTAGTTTAAGCGCCAGCTCAACTCATCGCCACCCTGGCCATCTCGGCTCCAGCGCCATTTGGGCGCGGTCCTTTTCAGCGCCGTCATTTTTGCCTTATTTTTTATGCGAGTTTATTTTTTTATGGATTTTTTTGAAAATGACTAAAAGGCTATCGTTAAATATGAATTATTTTTTAAAAACAGTCAGAAATCAATGATTTTAGGTCTATTTTTCCAGATTTTCACAAAATATGCTCGAAATATGCTCAAAACTCAAAAATATGCTTTTATTTATAATCGTTTTTTTTTGTTTGGTGTTTAAAAATTTTCGGTAAAAATTTTTTACTTACCTATTTTTGTACCTATTTCACGGTTTTTGTACCTATTTAGTACCTATTTTGGCATTTTTTCTCACCTATTTAGGTACCTATTCTCCAATTTTTCTTACCTAAAAGTAGCATCCCTGATGATTATAATTCATTTGGTTTGTGATAATGCCAATTTTTTATTTCCAGTCAGATTAGATTTGAGACCATGTCATTTTTTTGAGAAAAATTCCGAAAATATAGTTTTTAAAAATCCGACAATCCGGAAATTGTCATTAATGCGATCATTTAAAATTAGGGTTCAGCCCCGACCCCTCGGGGACGGAAAAAGTCGGGGTCGGGATTTAAATTCAAAAAAGTCGGGGTCGGGGACGAAAACCCCGACTAAAAAAAGTCGGGGTTCGGGGACGGGGCTGAACCCTATTTAAAATTGTTAGAAAAAATTATTGTTTTTTTGATCTGATCAATAATTTTAAGCCCTCCTCTCACTGCTGGTCGTGTAATCACCGCCATTACCGCCCCTGGGAACAATGCACAGTGACTTTTTGCGCTGCTGCTGTTGCAACACAATCAGACTCATTTTGCGCCCACCCGGCCCATGCTGGGGTGGCACCATCATGTGCGAGGTGGACGGGACCAAATGGGAATGGGTGGACTGCTGATGGTGCTGGTCAAAAGAACGACGACCCATGACAAAATTACAGAAAATTGGTTGTTTTCGAAAATCGAGCTTGACACCTCGAATGAAGAATCTTAAGATTAAATCTCGAAGATCATTAGAATCTTAAGATTAAATCTCAAAGATYATTAGGTAGAGCGACAAGCCAWTAAATMATTAATTGATTTTTGAGAGCAGAGTATTGATGTTGGGTAGTGAATTTGAGTCTCAAGATCAGTTTTTCAAAGACCGGCCTTTAAGTAAAATAAAATTAAAATAAATAAATAAATTACAAATCCGGCCATTATAATAAAATAATAATATAATGCTTAGAATGGCCCTCGGAACAAATAACTAGCAGCAATTGAGGATGAAGCAGAATGAAAGAAGTCCGGAAGGAAATAAAACAGATGTGGATGTGAAAGATGAAGCATGAAGGGATGATGAATGACTTTGGARAGATTCTCAAATGGAAATGATCTTTTTTAAAACTAAAATAGACAATTTTACTAAATTTGGATCATCCAAAATCAAACTTGCCCTTTCCGTCCCAGTTTCTGATCAGGAATCCAATTTTCAATCATTTTCTTAAGGTCTTCTATGTTTAATTATTAGAGTTCTCACTGAACCTGGTTTTCTCAAATTCCCGTTTTTAGATCTCGAAAAAATTTATAAATAAACCATGCCGATCGTTTTATCATCTTCATGGCATGAAATTCAGCACACCGAGATTTTCGGCATACAACAAAAGAGGGAGGAACAAATGAGGCAAAATTGTTCCGGATGGAATTGGGGTTGAGTTTGGGGAGCCCGAGAGAAATTCATTTGTTTGTTCAGTTGGAAGGAGAAGAATCTGCCACCGAAATAAACCCTGAAACTGCTGCTCCCCTAGAAGAAAGAATTGCCATTTCCGCCCTCCCCCGAGGGGGCATTCTCGGAGGCGGAGGAAAAGCCGGATTGGAAGGAAACCGGAGGGGGCTAAGTTGGGCATGAAAACGACCCCTTGGGGGAAAAGGAGTGTGAAGGGGGAGCAGATGGTAACAATCTAAGCATGTAGGCATTGCAATGGTCTCCGTACCAGATGCGTTAAATCGTAAACAAATTGGGRCCTAAAGCACTATCGATCTCGGCCAATCGAGATTAATATTTAAATAAAGAATTYAAAAGCACCATTTAATCCATTGGATTGGGCAGAATGGGCCAAATATCTCTGGCAAATTGGTTAAAAGGAGAATAAACCCCGGGGAAATGGGAAAATGTAGCATTTCCATACCAGCGGTTGACAAAATGAGTCCGATTTTGGCAACGGCAGCGACAAAACAATTTGTTATTGGCAAGAAAAGCGTAAAATATATTACAAACGCGCGAAATTTGAATTTTTAAAAATTTAATGCTTTCTTCTCCATAAATTTGTATTGTCCGTGCGGTGGTAACGGTAATAGTCAAAGAGTTATTTAGTTTTAAATGGCTAAGGTTTTAGCTCTAGTCTAATTGCAAAAGGGACTTGCTCAAAAAATGGCACTTTCAATGACTATATTTTAAAAATTAAAAAAAAATTGGTTGGATAATTAAATAAATTTTCTGGGCATATTATTTTTTAGTATATATTTATGACTATATCCTATTAATGGCAAAATTTTATACACATTTATTTGGCCAAAATTCGGCCACATTGAGGGGGGAGCTCGCACAATTTGCGATGGTTTGAAAATCGTGTGGATGGTCAAATTAAGTTATTCAGAAAAGGAAAGGCCGAACTATGGCGCTTTATTAAGGTTAGGAAATGAAGCAATGGCATTTTTGGCGATAAAATGACATTCAAAGTTGGCAATACTTTTAGAATAAATTTTGAATATTTCATCACTAAAACTAACTATAAAAAAATTTATATAAAATTAACATGGTGCCASATTTTTTGCCAGAATCAATTTGATTCTTCAAACTTTGTTTCTGATTATTTTGGTGKGTCAATGTCAAGTGCCAATGTAAGGGCAAGAAATATTACAGCTCTATCGCTCCAAAAGTGTGAACAACGGACGTTTCCCCTAGGGGGATAGAAATTTGTTTTTGCCTATAGAGCGACAAAAGGCTGGAGAAAGAGGAAATAAAAATTTTGTTTTATGGGAATTAGCCAAATTTGACCATTTGTGTCTGTCTAATGAAAATTATTTTTTTCATTAATTTTAGAAAAGATTTTCAATCAGCTAAATCGGTTCTTAAAAGAAACACTCACATCAGGGATGAAAATGAAAATTAAAAATTCAAACTGGTTAAAAGAATTTATGTCTTTTAATTAACTTAAGTACCAACCATGGTATGAATAGACTTCACAAGCAAATCAAATTTGAATAATCTAAATTTGATGGAATTAGATGGAATAGTTTATAAATTTTTGYCTTAAAAATTGGCCAGAAGAGGCAGGCATAGGCCAAATTGGCACATTTATTTGAGTGAAAGAAGTTTTGGTCCTCTTCAGTTGAAGAGAAAATGGGCATCGAATTGAATTAAAGAGGAAATGGAAAGGATTTATTATAAATTTGCATGAGGGGGATTGTGGGTACAAAATGTATGTAGATTTTTGGACACAAAATTTCGTATTGGGTTCCGTTGGTTTGGCTACTCCGAAGGTCGAAAGGGGTTTGAGTGCCGAATGCTTTATAACTTTCTACAACCTAAACCGATTAGGTCGAACATTATACCAAATGAAAGCTCTCGATGAGGAGAAGCAATTAATAAACAAAAACTAAGCGATCTGATAATTATGAAAAAAGTTATGGTCAGAAAAGCTTCAAAAATGGCCATTTTTGGAGTTTTCCAATTAGCTTTAACTTAATGATAACTCTAACTCTTCGCAACTTTCATTTGGTATATGTTCGACCTAATTGGTTTAGGTTGAAGAAAGTTACAACACTTTCGACCTTCGGACAATTCGACCTTCGGACCGGATGCGGCTGGTTTTGAAATCCTTGCCCCATTTTTATTCGCAGAAGGCTTGATTTATCCCGAGTTTTCGATGTTTGAAAAATTGATAATCGATCAAATAGGCTTTTTAGAATTGTTTATCTGGCTACTGTTCAAATTCAAATTTTCTTTGTAAAAGTATACTTTTGGAAAACTGTTTGCCAAATTTGTCCTTTTCAGGCCATATAAACCCACAGACTTTTTCCGCCCTTAGCACACTTTCATTTCAGAATTGACAGCCCAACATCCCACACACTTGCCCCCCCCCCGCAGGGGCAGTGCCAGGGAAGATTTCATTCATCCATCTTTCGTTATCCCATTAACGCCTGCGGCGACAATTAATTATTATGTCCTAGAGGCTGGGGTGGGCATCCAGCATATAGCCAGCCAAGTGCCATTTTCAATTATGACAAAATGGAAAGAAAAAGTCCAAATTTTTTTACTTTTTACTAAAAAAATTTATGTTCCGAAAAATAAAATTTATTAATTATAATTCAAATAATTATTTTGTTTAAAATTATGCACTAAATGACCATACAAATAGAGTAAATTTTTCAACAAAAAAAAACTAGGACCAAAGGGGCAAAAAAAATTTAATACCAAATCTTTTATTGCGAATATGTTTGGAGACAAAAATTTTAAATACTTATTACGCCCTAAGGCGTAGTGAACTTGAGGGGCGGGGCAAACCATGGCCAAATGCCATTTGCAATTATGCACGAAATAGAAAGACTATGCCCTATAATTTTTGATGAGATAAAAATGAACCGAGAAAAACTCAAACGCGTATTTATTGTGATTTGAAATCAAAAATTAAAAGGAACTCAAAAAAAAGTTTATATAATCAATTTAATAATATTCTTTTTAATTTATTGTTTAAATTTTAATAAAAATTTTAAAAAAACAAAATTGGCAACTCACCGAGCAACCGCGTGGCAGTGCTGCCCTCGTCCCGGTTTCCATGTCCAACTCCCGTCCATGTAGACCGTGCCGTCATCGTTCGTTGCCGTCGGCGTTCCTTTTGTACTGTGGTGCCCGACGTGTTGCGACGCTGCTGTTTACCTTTGATTTGTTTTTAATTTTGTAAAATTTGCCAAAAAAAAGATTGACCTGGCAAAAAGGTTCAATGATTTTCATAATTTGCAAAGGATTATTAAGATAATTTTACTTATTTTTAAAAATTATAAAAATTTCATTTAACTCTGTTTTTGACTCCTTTAATTCTTAAGCAAAAAGGTCCAGACCAAGACTTAATGATATAAATATAATTTTGATCAAATTTGTTACGAATATTAGTTTTGCGTGATATAAATGGACTATTAGGTATTTGTTTTTGATTAATAAGTTCGGTTGGTTTTACGTGGACTTCGGTGGGCTTTTATTTGTTTCTCATTGTCCGCTTTACCTCGTTCAGSGAACTGTCGTTGCGAACTGGTGGTGAAGGCGGACATTTTGCGTGGCGCTTTGCGCAGTTTTGCCGGAATCCGGAAGCTGTAACTTAATGTAGGATTGTCGGGGAGCATTTTGGCACGAAATTATGTATTGGCATTTTTCATGCCAACTGGGACATTTTGGTGTGGCGGCTTGTTTACTTTATGTGACAATTGTGGGAATGCACCTCGAGGACACAATTTTTGATAATTTGCTTCGAACTGGGCAAAAGGTAAAATTTTGACACACATTGCAGCCTCAATTGAATTCCCACCAAATGTTTGCTGTTTGCCCCATTGACGTTTTGAAGAAGAAAGCCATTTCATTCTTTTTTATGGAATTTTAGTCAGCCCTAGTCTTTAAATTTAAACGAAAAGTCAATTAAAATCTTTATATTTATAGGATAGTAAGAACCAGTATCAAGGTTTGATCGGATTTGTTTTCGTAGCTCGAAGCCTTGCAACAATTATTAATCACAATTTTTATCTAATAATTTCAAAAATTCAACTTGTCTAAGAYCATGTCTCGAAATAATAGTTGGTTGAAATTTTGAGAAAATATCGACGAGACAATCATTTTGTTCTTTTCATCTTCTGCATATTAATTACAGAAAATATTAAATAACAAAAAAATCTAAGTTAAAAACGCAAACGAAATGGGTAAAGTAAATAGTGTTAATGTGCCATGTGTATCTTCTGCACACATTCAACTTACCTCCCTACTTAGTGAGGCCCGGCCCGTAAAGAAGTTTCATTTTGGCCAGAAGAGGGGGGGGGGGGGCTAAATGGGAGACAAATGGAGTAGCGGAAACCCCTTTTATATGGGGAGGGGAGCAAATGAGTGCCGAAGCGGGCCTCTTCTTAAGGAGAGACGAGATCCGTCCACTTCTTGAGGGATTTCTCCTATAAATACCAACCACCGAAACGCAACTGCTGCTGAGGTGGGCCTAACTCCCATGGGACGGTTTGGCATTGGGGGAAAGTCGGTTCGTCCTGTTGTTGATAAACTTCCCGATAAGGCTAAAGCGTAAAGGGTTGCTGCTGGACATGTCACTCACTTTTTGATGAGTACCAATCAAAAAATGTTTTTTGAATATTTTCTAATTTTTAGGGAGGTTAAAAGGCTCGGCATCAAAAAGCACTCATCTATATTCCCCAATGGCATTTTTACCCCCATTTTTTATCTCCGTTGTTTGCTTTTCTCTGTTTGCCATCAATAAGAATTGAAAAAATTGTTTTGGTTTTGATTAAAAAATAATAATAACACATTAGACTACATTATTATTCAAAAATATTAAGAAACGTGTGTAAAATCTCTAGGGAATATAGGTAGGTTTTTTTAGCGGTTCTTATTTTCAACAAATTTAAATAAATTTTTTTAAAATTTGTTTTGTATTACTAAAAAATGTTTATTTTGGGTTTTACCCCCGACCCCTGACATCAGGCTGAAATTTTTCTTAAAATAAAAGTCCCAAACAAAAGTAAAGCTCCAACCCTTTAATAAAAAATTAAAAATACTAAATTATAATAAAAGTCTTGAATAGCGCCCCCGAAGATCCCCGGAACCCCATTTTTTTAATAACGGAAAACATAGCCAATTTTATGGCATATTTAACTGCAACGAACACACAGACAAAAACAGTGGGAAAAAGTCAGCAGAACTTGTTGATATGGAGAAAATTGCCAAGAAAACAAATGCGTCGTGTAATTCTCACAATGTCATCATCACCAATGTGAACCATCTCATCCAATCACCAGAAAAATGTGTGTTTATTTTGATCGAGTTTTTTTTGAGAAGGCTCTTCCGACAACGGAGGAAACATGATCAAAATCACTTTTTGCCGAATGAACGTTTGATCAGATAGTCGTTTCCACCCATGGCATCCTGAAAAGGAAATTGAAATAGATTAAATTTATATAAACGTGATCAATCATTTTGATCTCGATCAGCTTAAATATGATCTGATCATTTTGAATAAATTTAAGGGCTAATGTCTGATCACTCCAACCATGATAATCCGCTCCCGTTTGCCAATCTCGCGGGGTGCTAACCGCTTCTCAAACATCAAGCGCTCAGCAAATGGATTGACGCCGGCGGCGGACGCATCGAACCCATCCGATGACGGAACGGCGAAAAATTGTTGTTGTCGAATGCCAAAATGCCGTCTCAACTCATCGTCATTCTGGCGGGAAAAGGCATAATTAAATATTAATTAAAACCCCATCATTTGTTTGGCTTTTCAACAAATTATATTATGGTTCACGTTATCAATTCCTCCTTAATACAAAATTCACTTTTTTAATAATTAAATTAAAAATTAAGCAAACAATGTTTTAATTTAAAAAATATATATTTAATTCTTTAAATTTGTTTTTAAATGTCCGGCATGTCTGTTTATCAGACTTTATAAATTTTGAAGATGAAAACGACAGAAAAGTTACAACACATTATTGTTTTTCTGTGTAAAAAAATGATTTTTACATTTGGCAAATTTATCCCCCCAATAATTACCGAGTTGTCCATGCCGAAGACGCCTCCCAGCGCGAAAAGGGCACAAAACAGTGCGGCAAATAATCGGGCACATTGTGCCTGAGGACAAAAACGCGTAACGCCTCCGGGGACTTTGCTCATCTCCGTTTCCCTCAATGGATGAAAATGAATTGGAGAGAAAAGGAAAAATGAATGAAATGAATAAGGGTTGGGGGGACAGCAGTGGAATGAATGAATTCGACAAAATGTGCCGTAAATGGACAGACGCGTCCCTTGGGGGGTTTAGGGCACGGTCCGAGATGGATGGACTCCGTCGGCACGGCTGGATGGGGGCGGAAAGTTTAATTTGGCACTTTTTGGACCCATCAAAGCCCGGTGAATGGGAGTGCTCTCTCTCTATTTGAAAATGGGTGAACTTTGTTGAAAGTCTATACTTTTTTAAACTCAAAAATAAATCAAACAAAGTGATGCCATTCGAAAGCTCGAAATGAGAAGAAACATTCGGAAAAAAAATCCAAGCGATTTATTCGGGTTTAAAAAGTTCAATGTCAAAAAGAGCTGGTTTTTCATTTTTTTTGTAAATCTTTTAATTTTCAACAAGTCTGAATTTATATCTAATTTTTAGTTGTGTAAAGGTAAATTAAGTATTGTGAATAAAATTTTTTTTCATATTCCACTCCAAAATTTCACATTTTTTAGTTTCGTTTACTTTCAATTTCGAAAATCACAAATTTAGAGGTTTTATTTTGATTATTCGATTTTGAAAAACTTTTTCGACAGTCCTGCCTGGTCTGAGTGTCCAAAAAGTTGTTGAGCCATTTTAAAATCATCTTTAAGGATATTATAATTTGCTGTTGAAATAGAGGTCAGATTCGGATTCTCAAAAAAAAAAAATTTTAAGATCCGAAAAATCATTAATTGATCAATTTGAAAGTTTGAAATGTGCCGGGATTTAATTGTCCGTCCTGTCAGAGCGGGCACCGGCTGATGCGAAGAGCAGTAAATTCATTGTGGAGCGGGACACCAATGCCGTGATACCATAGCCAACTACTAACTGTCCATCCACCCAAACATTTGTGGAGTGAATGCCTTTTTTGCGTTGTTTGCGACCTTTTTAGSATGATGACGATGACGACGAGACGACAAAGTGGAGGACTTTTTTCAATATAACGAAAATGGATGAGAGGGCTTAAATGCTTTTCGTAGGCCCTTTACGAGTTCCAAGCTTTTTTTGGGAGCAGCAATGTGAGTGAGTGTCACCCGCGACAATACCATATATTGGCATTGGCATTTTGCGGTGACGGAAGAGAATGATTGAATTAGGAGGTTGCCACATCCCACAAAGTTGGCTTTTATTATKTGCCGGCGATGATGATGGATGGACGTACACGATAAATTTCACTTAAAGATAATGATGCGACCACTATGAAGAAAGTTACTAGCAAATTAATAAAAACCATAGGTGGGGACCCTTTTGGTCAAAATTTATGCTAAAATAAAGTACAGTAGAGTAGGTCGGGACCGGGATTTTTGGGAAAAATCGGGACCGGGATTAACCGGGACCGTGAAAGCCGGGATCGGGACCAGCATGTTGAGCCGGGACCGGGATTTCGCTTTTTCAAAAACCGGAACCGGGACTGGCATTTCCCCCAACTGCCCCCCCCGAAAAAAAAAATTCAATTTCAACTCCGATTTGACTTTTCCCCAGGCCCATAATTACTTTCTTCTCAACCAAAACATTTTTTGCTGCATTTTTGAACATTTTGTAAAATGTCCTTACGGACCCCAAAATCTTATTTTTAGCCCTTGATGCAGTAAAATCAGAGAAATTTTTCATCTAAAGCAGAATTTTTTAAAAATTCATTTTCAAAAAAAATTTGAAAATCACAATTTAGCACCAAAAAAGTTCAAAATACCGAAAACCGAATTTTTAGAAAA
>MEIZ01000141.1:73937-85864 GCA_001723225.1 Globodera ellingtonae | reverse complement strand
AATTTCTTTGATTAAAAAAATTTAGATTTTTTTACATTTCAGGGGAAAAAAATTTATTTATCATTTATATTAGAAATTAATGAATTTGCCTATATTTTACCCTTTATTCAACACATACATATGTATATGTACACTGGTAAAAAAAAAGTCTTGCCCCAGACAATAAAAATTTGTTAGCCGTATTAATGAAGTTTACACCATTTTGTGTGGCACTTCACTCACTCAATGTTTCCCATGTTTATCGTAAAAATTTTGAGATATTTGGTCGAAAGACAACTGTCTAAAATTGAAAAAGAGAAACAATCTTGTCTCAAAAAATAATCGTTTCGTTTTACAGGAAATAATGTTCACAAAAATTCCAAAAAATTCATAACACACATAATTTTTGATACTCATCAAAAAAGTTAATTAATTACTCCAAGTTGATCAGCCACATCCATCGTGGAGAGATCGGGCAACCCAAAATACACTGAAAACGGGGGTAAATTTGGAAAAAAAATGCCTGAGGGCCTGGAAAAATTACTGCGAAAACCCATTTTGAGGGAAAAGAAAGGCCAGAAAATTCTCTAAGAAATTGCATAAGCTCTGCGATTTCCCCAGCGAATATTTGCTGGGGACGAATGATCCGGAAGTGTCCAAAAAAACTCGGATCCCGGACCGGGCCCGGAAAAACCCGGACGGAGTCCTGGGACCCAAACTTTGATCAAAATTTGGTATTTGGTTTTCATTGAAATTCACTCAAGCAAATATTTGACACAAAAAAATAAAAAAAATTTCTTATCGCCGAAACATTATTTTTGTTTGTCGGCAATATTTGTGCATTGCAAATGCTTGCGGACTGATGGAGAAATGCGATTCAATTTATATATTTGTATTCTTCGCAGTGAGGAAATGAAATTTATGCTTGCTGGGAATATGTAAATATTTGAATGTTTACCAATGCTTAAAAATTTACGATTTTTTTTCTAAAGTACTCAATTCAAAATTTAACATATTAAATGTAAAAAAATCGGGWTTAATTCTGCGAAATTTGAAAACATGTCAACAAATAAATTTTTTTAAAGATTTGACCCTTTTTGAGGTATTCATACTTTTTGTACTTTATTTGAGCTTCACGAATTTTAAAAGCGAATAATTTTAAATTTTGACGAATTTATAAAATTATTTTCCACCCATGGTGTTCCAAATAATTTGAAAATTAACAATTGTTGTTTCGCGAAAGATGTTGTGGAGTTGACAGTTTTAATCATTTAAAAAATGCTAATCCAATTCCGAGCCCAATCAAATTAATTATATTATTTGCATAAATATGCACTTGTGGTACTTTCTGTCTCTTATACACATCTAGATGTGTATAAGAGACAGCCCCCCCCCTAAAAAATGTTATTTTCACTTTTTTAGGTGTAATTTGGGTCGAGAAATACGAATCTGGCAGCACCGAAATAGCTTATATTGGCTAATAGCTTGCCTCGTTCGGTCGGTCGGACAACCTCGGCGCGCCGACCGCGCCTTCGCCCCAAATACCCATAAAAAGTGAAAAAATGTTTTTTGAATGGGATTAACATAACGAAAAAGTACCCACTCACTCTCGACCATTTTATTATTATATGCACCCCCATCAAAAAGTGGGGGGCACAATCTTTGAAATGCCAATTTCTAAAAAGACACCTCGAGCATTTCGACAGGAACAAGGTGGCCATAACGTTTGTTGTGAATTTTAATTTAGGGATTTTCCATATGCACTTTTGTTCCACAATATTCCCACACAACGCCTAAAGCTTTTATAAATTAAAATTCCCATGCCAAATAGTAAAAAAATGAGGTTGAATTCCGACCCTCACTAATTGAAATTTTTTTTTACGACGTGCTTTGCACATTTCCAAAAATATTTTAATCAAATTTGTGTACTATTATTGATTGTAAATGCGAATAAAACCAATTTAAAATTAAATTTCTCTAATTTAATGTGCCCGAAGTTTGTGTACTTTTGTGACCAGTGTTTTTGCCTTTAATTGCATTGCGCGCCAAATTTAATCATGGGATAAAATAAAATTTTGGTGTAATTTGTTTCAAGGCCAATCAAAGACGATAGGCCTAACCTAATCAAATAAAATGTTTTTATGGGTTTGCTAATGAAATCATTCCCCTCATTTTTCTGTTCTATTACCAAAAAGGCCTTGTTTTTGTTTTTCTTTCTGTAGTGTCTATAATTGTTAATAAAATTCTCTGAAAATATTTTTCCATTTATGGGACTTCGATTATTTTTCCACAAAGTGACTGACGTTCCTCCTAAGCATTTTCTATTTTTTTTCCTAATTGGGTAGAAAAAGGTTCACAATTATATTCATTTGGCCATCTACTTTTGTATTTTAACATTTTCTCCATAAACCTGAACATCGTTACTAAATTTTCACCACTTTACTCCAAAATGTTCTTAAAAATTTTCAAGGGTACTACATCATTTTTTGTTTTTCTGTTTGTGCACACATTTTGCAAAGCCTCGAAAAACAAATTTGTGTTGTTTCATTTCTCGACAGATTAGGTCCTGTCTCTTATACACATCTAGATGTGTATAAGAGACAGATCTACAATTGTGTCGGATATACTTTACTTTTCTAATTATTACCCGTCAAAATGTTTTTATTTTTTTGAATTAGGATTCAACAGACTGAGGTTATGNAAAATATTATTGGCAGCGATTAAACTCCTGGCGGGAATGGCGGTGATGGTTGTGGGCCTGTCTCTTATACACATCTAGATGTGTATAAGAGACAGATTAAACTCCTGGCGGGAATGGCGGTGATGGTTGTGGGCGGGGAGGGGAGGGGCTGTCTCTTATACACATCTAGATGTGTATAAGAGACAGGCCCAAATCCATTTTCCGTCCATCCATTTTGCTCTTCTTTTTGTTTTATTGAAGTGCATGCATTTAAACAAATTGTTTTGGCCAAATGATTGGGTTTTTAAAAGTGTGACGTTATAGAAGGCTAATAAAATAATGGAAAAAATGAATTTTCGTTAAACAAATTGTTTTGGCGGGTTTTTAAAAGTGTGACGTTATAGAAGGCTAATAAAATAATGGAAAAAATGAATTTGTTAAAAATAAATTTTTTATTTTATTTAAGTAAAATGAATTAAAAAATATATCTACCAACTCACATTCATAAAAAACCAGAGTAAAATTCTAAACTTATAATCGTTTATTTTAAATTTAAAACTTTTTTTTTTCTTGTTCTCAAAAAAATCTTATAATATTACACTTCTTTTCTCTCCATCACTCTTTTATTCTGTTTCATCGTCTTGCCTTCTTGTTTCTCAACTTTTTTCTTATTTTCCCTTGCTCACGCAATAATTTTTGATGAATCGCCCCTTGGGCGTCTGTCGGTGTGCCAACGCTCAAAACTTAATCATCCAACATTTTGTGAGTGTGCGTCAGCCAAACTAAAAAAGTGGGGATGAAAAATGTGTATTATTGGGACAGTTTGTGGGGCCAGTGTTGAAAGGAAGGAGAAAAATTGGCCTGACAGTATTAATTTTTGGTCCTAATAATCAAAATTTTGTTTATTTGTTAGATTTAAATTTTTAACCTCTTTTGTCTATAATAACTCTTTTTTATTTAATGAAAAGTGGCGTATGTGCCAAAAAAAAGAGTTTTTTTTACATTTCAAACTAGAGATCGGATCGATCGAAATCTCGATCGAACAATTTTTACCGAGATTTTTCGAGATTCGGGATCTCCTTTGGTTCAAAGATTTTAAACATTTTTTACTCACACACTAAAAATAATACAATATTTTTTTAAATAAATCTTTTTATCATCACACATTGTACATAAACATTCCCACAAATATTCGCACAATGAAAAATGCAAATGAGGGAATAGGTGACTTTTAAAGGTTTCCAAATGGAAATTTTGCAGCATAAGACTCGGGAGGAAGGAGCAAAAATTCAACAATTCTCAACTGCTCAAATAATTGGGGACAGCTGTCGGCCCGGAGGGGCAGAATTCCTTTATAAAAAGAGGTGAAAGATTGAAATTTTATGGTGAAGGGCCGGAGAGGAACGAACGTCTTCAAAGACCAGAGATGAGCCTCCCACACTTTTTTTTTTGAAAGCAAGTTGAACAATTTGTTCAGATTTTACATACTTTTAGACGGACTTACCTAAATACTTTTTTTTGTAAGTTTTGTATTTACCTAATTGTATTTAAAATTTTCTAGGTTGTTTTGTTCACCAGTTTTTAAGCCCGATAGTTGAGAGTAGGGTAGCACGGGACCGGGACCAGTACTGAAACGTTTTATTTTTCCCATTTTGGTACTGTAATTTTGGTCCCGGTTTTTCAAAATTACAGGTTCTACAATTTTTACTAATCATTTTTTTTCTTTATTTTTGACAAATTAGTCCCGACTTTTTTGACCGGGACCAAATTTAGTCCCGGCCCCCGAGTTTTCCCAAAAGTTCCCCGTCCGTGCTACCCTATGTACTTGAGAGTAGTGTTAGGCAAACGGGGTTTTTCGGTAATCGGTAACGGTAATTCAGTAAATTACCGTTACCGAAAAATACTGAAATGGTAATATTGTACCGTGCCTAACACTACTTGAGAGCGAAGTCTCGTAACTGAATCTTGACTTGGACGGGACTGCTTTCAAACATTTAAAAAAAATGTATTATTTGTCACGGATAGAGTAAAGCAAGTTTTCCAAGGCATTTTGGAAGGCCCTCAACTTCAAAAAGAGGACGCATAACATTCCCTCGAGGGCACAAAGAGGTCGAAAATTGGCCCGAGCGGAGTTCGGTGTGATGCATTCCCCTCCCCCATACTCCCGACTCAATTATGTGTTTGATTGTGCTCGTCGAAAGAGATTATCGCCCCCATACCAACCACATCGCATACAACGCTTTTGTGCCATTTTTTAAAGGATTAATTTTTGCTAAAAAACGGCTTTATCCCCAGACTCTTTTTTATCAATCATCTTTTTGAATTACACAAAAATATGTCAAAATTTCAGAATAGAAAAAGATTTATAAGCTTTACTTTAGTATTAAAAAAGTTAAAGGTTTCTACTAGAGTAGGACGGGATCGGGACTGGTACTGAAGTCTCCAATTTAGGGGCTGAATTTCCCCCTTATAAAATCCCGAGTTTTTTCAAAATTTCAAATCTTTTATATAATTTTAAACTTCTGGTTTTATTTTTACCTACTATTTTCTTTTTCCACTAGCGTTTCTTTTTGTTTATGACCACCGTTTGCGCTCCCGACGCGCAGTAAAGTGAATTTTTTGATGTCAAAATGCATTTATATCCCTCCCCAGTTTCTCTACCTTTGCCCCCACCCCCCATTAAACGACCTTTCGACGAAGTAAAAATTTACGGTTTAATGTCCGTCGTCCGTTCATTACTAATTCAGCAAATGAATGCGCCCCCGACAACAGTCTGTCACCTTTAAATATTGTGTAATATATATTTCGTTCATGCTGCTCGGGGTGAACGCGCATTTTGGCGAAAATTTTTGATTAAATTATTTTACCGTAAATATATGTATATTAAACTTTAATCATTTTGAATTCAAGTGTTTAAGGAAAAACAAACATGAGAAAAATATACATTTATTGCCAAATTTGAGAGTTCGACTTAAATTCTTCCCATCAGCCCAATTAAATTCCTTTACCCCCCAAATAACCTGTCCTTTCTCAACAATTTGCCCAATTTTTTACCCACACAACAAGTGTTCCCCCYTCTCACAAATTGCATCGACATTTAAAAGCCCTGTCTCTCACTTTGAGATTATCATCTATTTTCGCCAAATCGCACAAAATTGCGATTAAATGTTTTTGCATATATTGATAATATCGGCATTTATTATGTTCCAATGTTTGAACATTTCAATTCAAATTTGTTYATTATAACAATTATTCGACTCTCGAATTTGTCGAGAGTCCAGTATTTGATTTTGTCTGTAAACAAACTGTTGAAAATGGCACCTTCATAATTGGCATAACAATCATTATTTGGCACAACTCATTATTTTGTTTTTCTGTTTTTTTTGTGATGAATTACTACAATTTTTTATGCATAGGAAAGCACTTCCCCACCGACGACCCGACCTCTGTCGTTGCTCCCCGTCGTCTCGCTGACTTGTTAATTGCCACTTCGTTTTAAAATTGCTTTATGCATAAAACTTTAATACTATTTATGGGATGTATTAAATTTTACGATTTTCGTTTTATGAGAATCTGAGCTTTAAAGATTTCAAAACACTAAGCACTAATACAATGTAAAAATTTCTACCATGTAATGGAAGCTTATTCTGGTTTAAAAAATTGTTTTCAAATTTTCGTAGCTTCTCGAATAAGATTTTGTACTCCATGATAAGCATGTATTGTTCAAGATGTTTTCGAATTTATTGYCTTCAAATCTTAAAAACATTTAAAAATTGCAATTTTGGTGTGCCATAACTATGCGGCATTATTATTATCTCGGCATTATCTGCATAAATACACCTCTATATAAATGGCATTTTCCAAACGGCCAATTTTTCACTTTTATTGCATGCATGCATAAACATAAAGTGCCAATTTTCAAAATGGCATTCCGTTTATCCTGCCGATTTAAAATTTAAATCGCACSWTGCATTTAAGTTCGACACTTTATCGCGATAAATTTATCGGAATACTCCAATATATTTGTATATTAATTTAAAAATAAATACATAAACATTGATTTTTAATGGGTTTTCAATTTGCGCATTTCGCACATCGATCATTGTGAAAAAAAGAATTTCGGCGCTCCTTTCGCCCAATTGTAATTTTGCGACATTTTTCTTCCGATAAAAAAACTTTTCCATCGTAGGAAACTCGTATTTGTAGAACTTTCCACAGAAACTACGAGAAAAATGTCTTCTCCGGGTACACGCTAAATTCAAAGATTAAACATCAACTCCAATATGGCACTTTTAATCTTTTGTTTTTGCCATGCATTTGACAATTCAATTTATTTCTTGGAAACTTTTTAACACTGACAATCCCAATCTTTTTTTAGAATCAAATCCAGGAATTAAACAAGAAAAATCAGCTTATGCCAAGAATTAGACCCATTAATAAACACTGAGCTCAATTCTGAAAAAAAAAAGATTATTATCCCCATCCTAATTAGCTAAAACTGGCCGTGACACCAAAATACAATTTTCTAAAAATAATGTTTTTATACTACATTATTTGCCAAAACATGCCACGGGCTCTTTGACGTCACGATGAATTACAGTAATTCTTCAAAAAATTGTTGAAAAATTAATTAAATTTAAATAATTCTTGAAACAAAAATTATAGACTAAAAAAGGTTATAAAGAATAGATTTAATTAGGCCTATAATTTAAAAAAAATCACACAATATTTTAATTATTAATAAAAATATGCATGACTAACTTAATTCTAGAAAGCATCGCCTCAATTTGCATAAAACATCTGTCAATTATCGCCTAAGCCCTCTGTCTTTTACACAATTTGCATTTTTAAATGTGATTATCATCAACTGCCTTCATTAAAAATTTTATATTATTACACTTTAAATAAAATACCGTACCCATACTTTTCTGGCCACCTTTTTAAATTCCTTTCTGATTTCTTTTTTTGATATTTATTCTACTCAGTCAATGTTTTTTAAACAGAAAGTCACTACTACTATCATTTCTTTTGCATTCAAAAATGACTTACAATTTTTAAATCATTCAAAATTTGTTTTTTAATTACCTATTTGTTTATCCGCTTTTTCATCGCCATCCCATAAGATTTATTCCCCCAGCCTTTTTCCAATTGTCCGTCCGTTTTTTGGTTGTTAAACAAACACTCTGAACACACGCAATTTCAGTAATTTATATGTAGAGGTAAAATCGGACTAATTTTAGTGCGATGAAGACCCAAATTTCTATCTTTTTACAACATTTAAACCATGTGTCAATAATACAATTCTCTAAAATCTTCATATTTATGCCACTAATAATCTTTGATCTTTTATCTCACTTACCTATCGTTCCCGGAAAAATTCCATCCCCGTACAAATGCCATTCCCGACATGCCGTCTCCAAAAATAAATTGCAAATCAATTCGAGAAATACCATGCTTGAAAGGACTGACACATCCCTGACATTCTATCCCTGAAAACCCCCCAGCAGGCCGCTCAATGCCGACCCCAACATGTCACCCCTGACCCGAAAACCCTTGTCCATGGCATGCCATTCCCGACAAAAACACAGGCTCACAAAATGTTGGTCCCTGCTAAGAAATGCCATGCCGAAGTCCATTTTTTGAACCTCAGCCAAAACAACCAGACATTTGCAGCCTCCCCCCATACCATAACCAAACTGCCGGTTATTCACTGCCGCCAAACTCTTTATTAATCAGTCAGTGTTGGCAACGTCGCACCCCCTTCACATTCTCGTCCCCCCCCCCCCATTTTCGCTGATTTGTGTAGAAAGGATGCGAGGCACAAGGTCGTCACAATAATATAAAACATATTGTCACTAAGGTTGGTTGATGTCTGAAAATTCCTCGGTTAACCAACATTGAACCGTAAAAGAATGTTAGAAACCGAATTTATTTTAAACCAAACCAAAACAACAATTGAACCCCACAAGTTCGTTCGTTGACAGTTAAATTTATTAATAAATATTTACCATAAAGTATTTAATAATATATTTTATTTAAACAAAAAAAAGGTTGGGTCGGATCATATCGCCCATTTGCCCTAAACGCCTCCGCCATCCGCTTTGTTCAAATTTCTCTTTATTTACACACTTTTTGACGGTTGGAGAAAACATTTGCCCCCGCCTCTCCAAACAAATTCTTTCTCCGAAAAGCACATTATTTGTTTATGTGCTTGAGTGTTTGCCGAATGGCTTTTTGAGAAATGCCGTTGGACGAGGAAGCACACAGACAAAGGCATGCAAACTTTTCATGAACAACTCACTCCTTTAATATGCCCCCAAATGCAATTTGTGACATAAAAGGCCCCAAGGGGACAATTATTTATAATCCATTTATATCATTAAGAATTCAACAAAAATGTTTTATCAAATCCGGGGAGCAAAACTCAAATATTCATATGAGCCTCATTTGAATAAAAAACTTAAAAATTTTTTTGACAGTAATTCTAAGAGGCCAAAAAAAAGCACTAACCCTTAGATTTGATAACCAGATTCCAAACCCAAAATTAAAAAAAAATGTAATCAATCAATCCTTGAGGGGTAATTAATTATATTTATTTTAATTGCGATGCATAAATCACAGGCATATGTATCAGGGATGCTCGGAATTCCGATTTCCGACTTTCCGATTTCCGACTTTTTGGGGTCGGAATTCCGATTTTCGATTTCCGAAATTTTTTTATGTCTCGGAATTCCGAGTTCCGGTTTTCGAAATTTTGAGCAAAAAGTCGGAAATTTTCGGAAAAATCGATAATAAAATTTTTCGAAAATAGGTCAATTTTGTTAATAAAATTTTTCCGATTTCCGAAAAATTTTAAGGCCTCGGAATTCCGATTTCCGATTTCTGAAATTTTTTGAGTTCGTCGGCTCCCATCCCTGATATCTATTGTTATAAAATGTAAGAGAAACTTTTTTTTCACAAATCATTTTGATTCCCGAAATGGCAGCATTCAAATAATTTTGATTTTTTTCCATAAAATTCAAAATTAATTCCATCATATGTAGTAATCTCTTTCTCACCATATTAATTTCGTTTATTGCCATTTTTGTGCAAAAATGCATTTTTGAACAAACTACGGACAAAATTTTGTGTCATCATTTTTTTACAATTGTGTCAAGAGCGAACGAGAACCCCATGCACCGAACGAAGATCATCGACCTTGGTAGAAGACTGTTTAATGGGAAGAGCGGGACTTTCGGGACCCGGGGGAAGGGGGGGGACTGCTGAGAGACCAGGGGCCTGGTGCTCGTCTTTGGGTTAAGTTTCAAGTTTCACTTAGAATTGAGTTTTAAAATCATCTAATTTATTTAAACATATTTTTAATTTTTGATTTTCTTTTAAAATAATTAAAATTTCCTAAAATAAGAGTAAAAATTGAAGGGGAGAAGGGACTACTAAACCCGGGCTTATTTAACCCGGGTTAACTTAACGCGAAGACGAGCACCAGGCCCCTTAGGCCTTAAAAAACTTACCGTGACCGTTCAAAAATTTTTATGGGCTGTGGTTTACCGATCGATAGAGCGGCGACACAACAACGGTTTTTCAAAGGTTCCCTGTTAAAAAAGTGCTTTTTGATTACTTAAACTTTTTGATCATATATTTTCAATTATTGCGAAATAAGCAACCAATGTCGCGACCCTCGTCGCTTTTTGTTGAATTCATTTGTTGATACTGAGCAAATAGTTGGATGCCAAACCCATTTTCGTGGCCAAGCAATTTTCGAAGCCACTTCACCGCATTTATTTGCCTAGGACAAATTTTTTGTTGTCTTATTTGCGAATTTTGCATAGGCTGCGCAAACTCATTTGTCAGCGTAAATTTGATGTCAAAAGCTGTGAAAATTTTCGTTGTGAAAATTTGGTTTGAATGACCAAATCATCAGAAGCTTGCACTTTTTGTTGGAGAGAATTTAGTTTGAGCTCGCAGCATATTCTAAGTTTATTTGCTCTAAATTTTTTAAAATCCTACTTTTTTAAAACCGGAAATATTTAAATTTTTTGTCTATTTCCAATTTTAAAAACAATTTTTTCAAAAATATTATTTTAATCGATTTAAAAAAACCCAATTTTTGTTAGATAAGTTATTATATTTTTGACTTCCTCCAATATTTTAAAGAAAAGTCCCGTTCACATTTTTACCAATTTTTAAGTCTTTTTTGAGGTCATTTTACTATTCTTCTTCCTTTTTTTGAACCCCAAAATTTTCCTAGTTTTTCATAAAACGGGCTTAAACTTTGGCTCGGTCAGTCTTGATCTTTGTTCTGTCTCTTTTATGTTCAAAATAAAATTATATTATAATATTTATTGCTCTTTAAAAGTTGTGTTTTAATGCCATATTAATCATGTTCATTCCATTACCGCCCGATATATTTATTCAAATTTTGTGTTCGAGAGAAAAAAGGCCATCGCGTGATTTGCATACCAAATTGCTGCTCAAACTCCACCATCCGAGCACAGCGAAAATCAATTGGTTGCCCCCCGCAAAGCAACAAAAAAAAATTGATAAGAAAATTGTGGACCCATTGCCTTTATCTGATTTCTTTTCCCCATTCTCTGAGAGTGACGAAGCTTTAAATCTCAATTTTATTATTTATTTATAAAATTACTATTAAATATCATAAATTATCAAATGTTTCATCGCTGATTTATTGTAAGCGGACCACGTAACCATTTGAGTTTTATACCCCCGGGGCTACACAAACATTGGGTCAATTTTGTGCAAACGACGCACATTCACACCGAATTTACCATTTACATATTTTGTCCAATTTTTTAAGGACTCCGAAATTTCAATTTCTGTTAAATAAATATTAGAAAAATCTATCACACCGAATTTACCATTTACATATTTTGTCCAATTTTTTAAGGACTACCGAAATTTCAATTTTTGTTTTTTAAGGACTACCGAAATTTCAATTTTGTTAAATAAAGAAAATCTAAAATGTCATTCAATCAAAAAAAGATAAGCCAAAACCATCAAAAATTAATAAAATATTATCAAGTAATTTTTGTCTATTTACGAGCATTTTAATCTCCAATTTAATTCTTCCTCAATGGTCTTTTCAATAACTCCCGACGTTAATGAAATTTGCTTATCTCTTGCGGTTTTCACCGTCTCTGTCTGTCCCACTACACTCCCGCCTTAAAAGATGCAAAATCCGAAATTCTCGACAAAATATTATTGGCAGCGATTAAACTCCTGGCGGGAATGGCGGTGATGGTTGTGGGCG
>MEIZ01000141.1:58601-73906 GCA_001723225.1 Globodera ellingtonae | reverse complement strand
TTCCACATTCCGGACAAACAAATCCCTTCTTACGCGCGGCACCATTATTCATCAAAATCAAAAATAATCCATCCCCGCACACATTTATGCCCATTTTTGAGTAACGATGCGACTCGGCACTTTGTGCACTTAAAAAGCATTATATTTTGGAGCTATTTGTAGGGTAGAATTAAGTTTGATAGATTTTAATTCAACAAAAAAAAAAGAGATTTTATTTCGAGTTACTTGGTTTCTCAAAAAATGACAAAATTAGTTCACATCTATGCATGCATCTTACTTTTTGTGCTAGATGCGGAAATTTAATAAACTGTGATTCAAAATTTTTTAAGTTTCTCGGCTCGTCAACATCTATCTCATTCGCATTTTATCTTACTACATATTATATTTGGTACAAGAAAATCCGGTCCAAAAAATTGTTGATAAAAAGTTAATTACGTTTTATTCCCTCGCTTGAAAGTGTCATTATCTATTATCAAATTAATTAGTGAATGATTTCTTGACAAAGTCCCACAAAATTCACTGTTTAATGTCTCCTTCCACGCCCGAAATTTATGGGGCCCTCCAATTAATCCCCCCGCTGCGGGGGGCTCTCCTTTCATTTTGTGTGTAATTTTCCTTCGAGAATAACAATGAAACGGGAGAATTATTACACCCCTGGGGGCGGAATTTTGTGATCCCTCCCTCTCAAGGGTCCAGCAGATCACACTGGGAAAAGAGTCAAATTTTTAAAATGTTTTTAATGGTTTAAAAAATTCCTTAAAAGTTGAATATCGGATTTAAGCATCAGTAGTGTGTCCAATCCCGATTTCCATCACCCCTTCCCCACGTTTTCATTGATCAACATTTTTAAAAAACTGATCAAAAATTTCGCTTCCGCTCCGAATACAAGCCAAAACTTCCCGAATCCCCTCGACGTCTTAGGCTAAGCCTAAGCTTGGTCTAAGCTAAGTTTAGGATTAGGCTAGCTTAGGATTAGGCCTAAACCTAACAAACCCCAAGCCAGGGTGGCTTAGGCCCTAAGCTAAGCTTAATTTTAGCTTCAGTACTGGACTGAATCGGCACTCAGAGTGGGTGGGACTCGGACCGGTAGCCAAAAATTTTTATATTTGGGACTGGCACTCAAAACTGATTGGCGCTCAATTGTCCTGCGCTGTCCGTATCCGTCCGTCACTAATAAATGATTACACTCACATCTTCTCCTCCCCCCTACACATATTGCTTCAATTGCGCAATGAACAAAAAAGTAGAAATTTTTGTATTTTCCACATTTAATTCTCTCGATAAAGGGGGGAGGAGGGGCAGGAAATTTTGGGAAATATGGTCGGAAGGGGAGCAATTTCGTCCAATTTTTCAAAAAAAAAAATCAGGTTTTTTCTCATCACTCATTCGCATCCACCAACCTTTCTACAACATCCAAACTATATAATATATGACATAAATCTCACGGAATCCGCCCCTCCTCCTCACACTGCGCGTACACTTCACACGGGGGTGGGTTGGGAGAAAAGTTTAAAATTTGTAGAGAAAATGGCAGATATTTAAGGGAGATACGAAAAGATTTTTTGCGGAGTGTTTGTGTAACATTTTCAGCATCATTACCTCATCATCGTCGTCATCAGTACAGCCCCTACCTACATCTTCATAATAGGAGCATTTTATACTTGTCTAAAGTACGGTTAAGGCTACTACAAAATATGCTTTTATTTATAAGTACCAGGTTTTTTTCCTGACAAAAACTTTTGAGCACCTCATTTTTCAAGACAGTCCCAAAATTTTTAAAAAAATCGAGACGCAAGTACGAGATAAGGACAGGGGTGTCATACGTCCAAAGTAAAATAAGGACAGGATATAAAAAATAAAGATTTTGTAGGTCAAATAAAGGACACATTTTTTAACAATTTATTCATGAGAATGTGCCCGCTTGAAATGTTTTTTTTCCAATGAATTTTTCTTTCCCAAGCACAGTTTGTGCTTCTTGTGGCATTAAAAATGCATGGTGGTAATTTTTGAAGCTTTTAGGAATGGGAGGCATGCCGATAGGCGACGCCGTGAAAATTTTGAATTTTTTATCCAATTTGTTAAGAAAATAGCTCTAAAATTTTTGAATTTTGTATAAAAATGAGAAAATATTGTTACATTTTGGACAATTTTAAGCAATTCAAAAAGGCCGTATATTCAAGCCTTTACATTGAGACTCTTGAACACGCCAATGATTTTTTCTGTTTTTATGTTTATACGAGAAAATTATTAAACAATCTTACACTTTTAGGCTGTTTTATGCTGCCATATTATGTGTAAGCCATTTTATTTAATTTTTTAATCGGCATAAATTTTGGTCCTCTAATAAACTCTCTTCTCCTAAATTAATTCATAAATTTTGCGCAGTATGACTCCAAAATTGTACGCTTTACACATAAATGGTCATATTAATTAATTAAGTAATTATATTTACTTTTGCCAAAAATTCAAAAAATGTACAGAGGCGACTAAACCTATTAAAATTACTTTCATTGACTAAAATAATTTCCGCGTAAATTACAATGAAAAAATAAAACTCGCGAAGGGTAGAGGACTCTGCTGACAGTAACCCTGGTTAAAAAATATATGAGCATCTCTCTGACAGCCGATCGCCAAATTAATCAATTTGTGACAGCCCGATCAAAACATCGCAAAAATGAAAAAATATTTGCGCTCATTGAGTCAATGTTATTTATGTAACCTCCAAATCAAACGAATTTGTATCTTCTTTTACGAGTCAAAAAAAAATCTCAAATTCAGAACCCGATCAGTTGTCACTCCGAACTGGTTTGACTTTCAAAATTTCTACAGCATTTGATCTTGGAAAAAAATTATATATTTTTTTAATAGAATTAGACAAAATTAAATAAAATTTGATCACCACCCGTCCGTTGTTATTTCAAAAAACATAAATTGGCTAATGACATCGATCATTCCGTTCACATTGCACAATAAAAATCTCCTTTTATCTTCACAATTTGCCGATTTTGCCTTTTAAAATAAAAGTATTGATACCTTTTTTTTGTCACGAATTCCTTTCCTTACACTTTATCAGTCCCATGATAATTTTTGTTTTTCGCATGAACCTCTTATCTATCAGAGCTGAAATTATTTAGGTCCATCAAAAATTCATTAAAAATTGTCTGAAGACTTTAAATTGATCGATTTCCCAATAAAAACTTGAGAATTCAAAACCATATGCTCAAATTAAAAAAAACACATCATAAAACAGAGAAAAATAAATCAATTTAAATAATCTAAATGTGATAATTTGTATTAAATCACTGAAATTTAAAATATATTTAATGATTTTTAAAGTTTGTTTGATCATTGGTCTTTTTTGCCAATGTCCAAAATTAAAAAATGACATCTACGGATTAGGAGCTTTAAAGCTGCTTTTAATCCTTAGGCCTTCAATCAAACAATAGTCATGCTCATTTTGTGTGTTTTCCGAAGGAAACTTCGGACTAAATTGTACACTTCTCATTAAATGTATTAATACTTAACTTAAATTTATTAAACCGTTTAATCGATTCACTTTATAGCTGAGTTTACACAGCCGTTGGCATTTTATAACATTTATTTAAAAGTTCTTTATCACAATCCATCCTATCCAAGTGTAAATTTGTTTGTCTTGTTCATCATACATCACATCCCCTGAGGAAGGGATTCTCGGCACACCGATGCCAATCTTTTGACCATAATTCCTCTCGTCGGCTAATCCCTATGCTAATCCCGAACAACAAAAAAAAGCATAAAAGTCTCCCATATCACCCATGCAAGAAAGAACATTCATCTAATTGCGAAAAAAAAAATCCCTAAAATTCAAATTAATTCCAACAAAAATCTCGAGAAGAATTTTTAATTTTGTTCCGGGAATCAGAAATGAGCCGAATTTTTTCGCGCAAATTCAAATCAATACGGAGATTACTATTAATTCTAAATTGTTTTCTAATTTTATAATTTTTAGATTCAGTCAAAAAAGCATGCGCCATCAACGACAGAATCTTTTCCGTTGATTTGAATTGACAACCCTTCATTCTTCAGCCTTTTGTGCCATTTGTGTGATGGAAATGCCCTCCTCCATTGAGGCCATCCTACAAAATGCCACCCAGGCGGGCATTCCGCTTGGCCAAATGCTGCAGATTCTACAGCAAATGCAGCAGGTGGGCGGTTAAAAAAATCAATTATTTTTGTTTTTGCGTTTTAAGGCCCTCAAATCCGGGGGCATTAATTAAAGCCTTTGAAAATGGGCGGTTAAAAAATCAATTATTTTTGTTTATTGAGTCTTAAGGCCCTCAAATCCGGGGGCACTAATTGAAGCCTTGAAAATTTACTGCCCAAAAATGTGTAAAGCTATCCAAACAAATAATATGTACAGTATTTTACCAATCAAAAATTTCCTCATTCGCATTTTTGTGTCAACAAAAAAGTCCAAACCACTCTCAATGCCGAAAAGCGTTAATTGAGGGGCAATTAGTTGGCCTAGCACCCAATGGTCTCTCGCAGATGGAAACACAAAACATCTGTTGAAAATAACGCTTTGTTTGTTTGTCAAGCAATTCGTTGAATAGATAAATGAGGAGAAGTAATTGGGATTTTTGAAAAAAAATTGAAATCAAAATTAATTCTTATTATAAAAATAAATAACGAATTAATAGATTTGATTCGAAAATATAAATTTTCAAAATAATTTTTTAGAATAAGAGTGATTAAGAAAATGGAAGATTTAAAATGAGATTGCAAAGAAAATTACGAATAATAGCTACAAGCCCAACTCAAAAAAGTTAGCCCATTCTTGAACAGAGTTCTTAAATCTTCTGAATTTTCTTTACATTTTTATTTCATGTATTTTTTAAAAAAACTTTTTGAAACATTTTTTGTTCATTTCCAAAAGTACTTTTTATGACATTGATTTGCCTAATCATCTATGTTCTTGTTTTTTTAATATAATATTTTTTGTTTACTTTACCTCCACCCATTTTACTATATATATATAAGACACGCTAAAAAATAATAATTTTGATTTAAGACATTCCCAATCACAAGCCCTAAAACATTGCCGCGTAGGCGATCGATCATATTTTACTGCCTCAGGGGCGCTTTATATTTGTTCAGCTTAAACATTTATATAAATGTTTGCTGCTGGCAAATGGTGAAAAGATAACCAATGTTTGTTCAGCTTTTTTTGGGGCAAATAAAATTATTCAAAGATCGATTCTGCGTTCAATTACAAAAAGAGAAAAAAAAATCCAACTCATTTAAAAATGCTTTCAATGCTTCTGCCCCGAATATTATTACTATCATCCAGCAGGTCAACAACAACAGCACATCCTCCTCGTCGTCCGCCATGAACTCTGCCAACTCATTAGTTTTGGTTTCGTCGGCTGGCGCCACCAGTGCCATGCCGACTGCGGCAGCTGTCAGCACCACTAGCAACAATGCGGTCGCTTCTGTGCCGCCCGCACCCGTGCCTCAGCATTTGGCAGCCGCCGCAGCGCTTTTGGCATCATCAACGACGACAAGCGCCTCGGGCGTTGCGCCAGCCGCCGGAGGCGCGACATCTGCTGCGGCAGCAGCAGCAGGTGTTGTGGCGCTGCAGGTGAGCAAACAATGACGGGGTGGCGGCCCCTGAGGGGATGGATGGGCTGGTCCATGCCAAATGGGGGATAAATTATTTTCGCAATGCATTGGCCTTAATTTGGAAAGGGCGGGGGGGGATGCCTCTAATTCACTACTTTTTTTCTCTGTACAAACAATTTGAGCTAACATTTTAAGCATATTCATTCATTTAGCATTAGCATTATTTACACCAAAATGTGCACCATTTATTCTTCGTTTTCTTGGGTTAAGTACTTTCATCAACACACTCTCTCATCATTCATTTTCCTCTCTTCCACTCTCTTCGTCCACACACTCTCTCATCATTCATTTTCCTCTCTTCCACTCTCTTCGTCCACACACTCTCTCATCATTCATTTTCCTCTCTTCCACTCTCTTCAGGCCCTAGGACTGTTTTTTCCCTGAATTTGTAGGTCGCGTGCCGATCCTGGTGTGCACACAAATCGTGATTTCTATTTTATTAAGCACATCTATTTCTACGAGCATTTGTTTAAATTGAATGGCACTGCTTGCCAAATTTGCCTAAATTAGAAAAAATAAAAATGTACATAAATATAAAATACAATTTCATGAAATTACCTCTACAAACTATAATGCCAATGCCCACATCTTATTGTCATTAATGACAAATTCATTTGGCTTTTCATTTTTTTTCTCCGCTAAATGTATCTTTCCTTACTTAATAACTATTTATATCAGCGAATCTTGGCCAACCATTCTCCCCACAATTGGCCCTACTCATATGTATACCAACCAACCACTCTCTTCCGTCGTTGTTTCAAAAGTAGACACCCCCAGTCCATCAGTTCAGTCCACCCACCGGAATTCCGAAAAATTTGCTGCTCAATTCCCCAATAAAAAGAGATGGTCTGACAGCCCCCTCCCCTCCACTTTTTACGGACCCACCATGCCCTATACCAAAGCTCACTTTTAACTTTTTATGGCACGAATTGGTACGCGTTATTTTTTACTTTTAATTTTAACTTTAACAAGTTAAAAGTAAAAGTGAGATTTGGTATAGGGCCCTGGGTGCGTGCGTCCCCAAATAAGTCCAGGGTGTCAGCTGCAATTCGGGTATGGACTGGGCAATACCCATTATCTCTGAACTCTTAACGGAATTAACTGATTCAACATCAATCCTATGGCTTAAAAACGCGTGAAAATTGAAATTTTGCTTGTTTTAAACCATCAAAAACAGTCTAATTTCTGAGAATTTATTCAACGGTGCAATCCGGAAGGTACAATTGAAACTGGGGCCCTGTTTCAATTGTCACTTTTACTTTTAACTTTTTAAAGTTTAGAATTGAAGTTAAAATTTTTAACTTTTAAAAAGTAAAAGTAAAAATCTTCAAAGTTAAAAGTTAACAATTAACCATCAAAAACAGTCTAATTTCTGAGAATTTATTCAACGGTGCAATCCGGAAGGTACAATTGAAACTGGGGCCCTGTTTCAATTGTCACTTTTACTTTTAACTTTTTAAAGTTCAAAATTGAAGTTAAAAATTTTTAACTTTTAAAAAGTAAAAGTAAAAATCTTCAAAGTTAAAAGTTAACAATTGAAACAGGCCCCTGACCGGCTTTATGCTCCCTATTATAAAAGAGAATTAAGGATTTGTTGATTTATTTATTCTATCCGCATCATCAAACGTATTTTTTTAAAATCAATTTTGTTCGTTTTTCACTGAAACTTCGCATTTGTGTTCTGCAAATGTCCCGCTTCTTTTGGCAACCTCCGTCTAATGTTGCCAACGGGGTCAGCCCAACCCAACAGCAAACATTTTCAGCCGGTGCCATTGCTGCAAGCAATGTGTCAACTCAGGCAACCCTGAACAGCGTGAGAACAAATGCCGAGACTGTCAAAAATTCTGTTTTTAAGCATTATATACATATTGATAAGAAATTATTTAAAAATTAAAAAAAAACAATTCTGAAAAATTGCCTTAAAATTTTTGGAAGTAGAATTAATTAAAACTTATTGGCCCGAGACTCTCCTTGAATTCCGATTGATCAAGCTTATTCTTCTATTCTGACCCATCTTAAATTAGGTTTATTTGCTGTATGTCTTGCACTTAAAATTGAATGGGTGGCACAAAATGGACTTAAAAAATTGAGAATTCAAAATTCCAGCAACAACTTGCCTCGCTGCAACAACAGCAGCAAATGCTCGCCGTCACCTCTCAGCACCATCATCCACACCACCATCATCAGCACCATCCGGGAACAGCGGTAAATGTGGCCGCGTTGCAGGCCGCACATGCTGCTGCAATCGGGGCGGCAGAAACGGGCACCGGCACTGGTGTCCCAGGCGGTGTTGCGCAACACTTGCAATTAGGCATGGCTTTATGCAAAAATAACGATTTTCAGCACATTATTTGAAAATTTTAAATGTTTTTCATTTATTTGCAAAGTTTTCTCTGCCTCCAGGCCTCATGGCAGCTCACCAGCATTCGCATGCCGCCGCTGCAGGAGGTGTTGTGGCAACCGGAATGCTGCAACAAATGCAGCAGCAACAACAACAACAACAACAACAACAACAAAATGCCGCTTCTGGTGCACATCCGATGGCCGCCGCGTTTGCTGCCCAAGCGCAGCTGGCCGCTGCGGCAGCCGCGGCACAACAACAACAACACCAGCAACACAACGCCGCAGGCGCTGGTGCCGTAACAGCACCAGTGACTACTGCTGCTCCAGGCATGTCCGCAAACGCACTTGCAGCCAACCTGCACCAGCAACAGGTAGCGCGGTGCTTTTGGTATTCGGCTTCATTTAATCAGCCCTAAAAAATATATTCTGAATCCAATTTTAAGTAAAGTTTTTTTCACAAATTTTGGTCTTGTCTAACAATAGGTAGCACAACAACAACAACAGCAACAACAATTAGTGGCTTCTAGTCAGCAGCAGCAACAACAAAACCAGCAGAACGCTGCATCGACGGTTGTTGCACCTGCACCTGTGCAAGCAGTACAGCAGCAGCAACTGCCCATACCATCATTAGCATGGCCCATCTTTTATGTGATTTTTTTGTTTAAATTTTGGGTGTAAGTAAGTGATTCAATTTGAACCTTCCCATTTGACCACTTTCTTTCAGCCCATCGTGAACATTCCGTATTTCGACATTCCCACCTACCAGCGAGTTAACCTGGACGCGTTGCCCAGCGCGATGCCCAACGGGATGGACTTGCCACTGCGCGACATCAACACGCTGCGCTTCTTCTTCAATTTTGGTGTCCAACATGCGCGTGCTATTCTGCTTAAACAGCACATCAGGTGAAATCACATAAAAAAGCAAAACCAAGCCTTTAAATTATGCAAAAAAAATGTATTCAACAGCTCACAAACTCAACCACATCAGCAGCATCAACAACAGTTTGCACTGCTGCAGCAACAAAACGCCGCGGGACAACAAGCTGCCGGTGCTCAAGAGTTAGTTTTAGTGAAAATATTTATGAAAAACTGAAAATAAAATAGCACTTTTAAGAAATAATTTGTGTAAATGCTATTGGTTGTCCTTTTTTGGAAGGTTGGCAAATGCTACTGAACAATTCCAAATGCAACAGAAACTGTTGGCTGCTCAACAGCCGATGCTAAAGTGAGTTTTACACTTAAAAATGCACAAAAATAAAATTTCATTTTTAAAAAATGAATGAAAACATTAACTGTATTTGCTTAACGATCAAAATGTTAAACAACAAAAAGCAATTGGTAGATTTGTTTGTCCTCTGCATACATACATAGTCAAAATAAGCATGTTGTGGCTGTTGTACTGCATTGGCAAGCAGTGTTGTTGTTGTAGTTTTTGATCAGAGCAAAAAACATTGGGTGGGGTGGGGTGCCTCCACACACTAAGTTTAAATTTGGCAAAAATAGTGGTGCCATTTGTAGCGTAGGAGGGGCGGTTGCCGGAGGGGAGAACAACAACAATAATGTCACCAGCAGCAGTGGCGGTGGCACAATGACGCCAACGCCGGCCATCAATCAGAGCGGCGGCGGTGGTAACAACATTTTGCTGGGCACAACCACGACAACATCGACCACATTAACAGCAGCTGCTGCACAACAACAACAACAGCAACACCACCAACAACTTTTTAGTGGAGGTAGACGACTCTGACAGAGTTGATGATGTTCGAGATGCCTTCGAGCTCATTTTGGTATCGGTTTCATGTGAGCATAAGGCTAATTCTCGAGCTCAATCGGCAACTTCATCTCGAACATCACTGGAGCTAAAGCTTTAAAGCGAATCTTACTCATAACCAAACAAAAAGTTTGGCAAAAGCCGCTACTCTGTCGGGGTCTCTAGGTACAAGTATTGTTGGCGGAGGTAGTGGCGCATTTCGGCCAGTCGTTGGTGGTGGCATAGGTGGCACCGGAAATTGCATTATGGCACTGAACCATCAACAAGCAATGATGATGATGAGCCCAATGCTGGGAAGCGGTGTCCACCAGCCAGGCGGAGTGGTGGCCATCATTCCGCCTGGGGCAATGATCAACATGATGCCCTCTAGCAATAATCAATTTGTTGGAGGGATGATCGACACCAACAGTGGGGGCATTAATTCGAGCAGTACACTGAGTCCGGCACATCCGAATTCGATAATGATGGCAATTCCAAGAGGGCCAATGACAGCATTGGCAGGTTGCGACGAAAGCTTCGACATTTAAAAAATTTTTTATATAGAATTCGAACTTGAGTTAGGTAATCAAAAATATTTTAAAATTTTTATATGAAAGCATAAAATTTTGTTGAATTTTTTTACTGCTAATGTCAGGACAACAGCAGCAACATTTTTTGCGACAAAATAACATTGGATTCGGAGAGAGTGGAGGAGAGGAAAAGAAAAATGTGCCAAAAATAAAAAGTGGAAGAAYTAACAATAAGGAGGGAGGAAAAMCCGGTGAAAATAGCACWGGCCTGCTGGGTAGAGCGCATAAGGGCAAAAGACCAAATGATGAATTTGATGGCGGAAATGGCAATCAAAATAGCAATAATAATAACATTAATCGTCGGGTAATTAGTGATGATGAGTGCAACCCGCCGCAACAAACGGCACAACAACAACAACAACAATTTGAGATTAACAGCAGAAGGTGTTAAACAATTTAAAATCTAAATAAGCAAGTCTCGCAACGTATCCGTTTCTAAATCATTGAATATTAAGGGTAAAAATTGTTTCGATCTAATTTGAAAAACTAAAATTGCACTTAAATTATTCAATTAAAAACCAATAATTAAAATTGAAAACTATAGGTTTAAAATTATTTTAATATTACGTTCAGAGCTCAAAGTGATGCCCTTGCAATTGCTTCTCAACTGGAAAAGACGGCATCGGCGGGGGCCAACGGTGGCACACAACAATTGTTGCAACAAACCGCGGGACTCGGCGCCCCCGGGTCACATGCACTGCAAATGAGCCAACTAGTAAGGACACCAATTAAAGTGGCTTATTATAATGTGTGATGATTCGTTTAACCCAAAAATAAATTTAACTCCCCTTTTTTTTTAGCCAATCGAATATAAAAATTATTTTATTGCCAGGCTGCAATGATGAACGCTGCAACTCAACAGCAGCAACAGAAATGCGCTCTTGGAATTGGGAATATTGTCACCGCGGGCGACACTTCAGAAAGTGGCACTGGGGCAGGCGGAGGTTTTAGTTTAATAGGTGTATGAAAATGAGAACAAATTAATATTAAGCAGTAGTTGTTGGCCAACAGGCAGCTCAGTTGCGACAACAGCAACAGCACCAACCTCAACAAAATGCTCAATTTATACAACAGCTGTTTCTGCAACAGCAACAACAAAATTTGGCAGCTGCACATGCTCAACAACACCAACAACAACAACAACAAAATCAACAGCACCATGGACAGCAACAACATCAGCAGCAGCAGCTACAACAACAACAACAACAGAACGCCAACGAGGTTGTAGAAGTTAATATACTTCAAAAAAAATGTGGATTTTGAAATTTTAGCATTTTTTACATATTCTTACAAATTAGTAAAAAATCTGCTATTCTGCTAAATTTGTCATAACTTTATATTCAAACCAATCGCATTCTAGCTGTTACGTCAGCATCAGCAGCAGTTAGTGCAGCAACAGCAGCAGCAAGTTGCCAATGCCACTAACAACATGAACAACAACAACGGCACGACAGTGTCTGGCACATCGACAAATTCAACGCCAAACAACACACAAATGGGGAGTAATGGCAGCAACTCCAACAACGTCAACAGTGCGCAGGGTAAAATAAATTTGAAATTTTCGCACCGCTAATTTCAATTACATTTTGAAGAAAATGCCGTTTTAAGGTGAACGTTTTCGCGGGTCCGCCAACAGTACGCCGCAGTCAAACGGAGGTGCAACTGGGGGCAGGGGCAGTGCCAACGGGCACCAATTGGCAAATTCGGCATCGCCAAAATCATCAACTGCTGTACCAGTGGATCCGGCACCACGGAAACCGTCACAGGCATCCATCGTCAACCCGCTGAATGTAAGCTACAGATTCAAAATAAAAACTATTAATTGTGCTAAAAATATTATTATTTTTTGGGTCTCAAACATTTAAAAAAATTAAATAAGTGTTCTTCAAGGATATTTATTAATATGCTTGGATCAGACTGACTTGCAGATTGAGCTCAACGAGTTAAAGCAGCGCGGGTTGAGCGCACTGCGCTCCCCCGAGGCGATGAACAATGAGTTGCAAAAGCGATTGGACGAAATGGCTACCAATCTGAACACTGTGTCGATGGCAACCGCAACTGTGGGCGGCGGAGGTGGAGATGGTGGGTCATATCAATAAATTAGGCGCTTTCGGTCCGACGCCCACTCGTTCGAGTCCCACCCAAGCCAAAACTTCCCGAATCCCCTGCACGTCTTAGGCTAAGTCTAAGCTTGGTCTAAGCTAAGCTTAGGCTTAAGCTAGCTTAGGCTTAGGCCTAAGCCTAACAACCCCAAGCGAGGGTGGCTTAGGCCTAAGCTAGGCTTAATCTTAGCTTTAGTACGGGACTGAATCAGCACTCAGAGTGGGATTCGGACCGGTAGCCAAATTAGGATAAGAAATTTTTGAAGAAAAAAAATCAACACTTGGACTTGGCGTTGGGATTCAGAATTTTCAAAATTGGTGAAAATGTAAAAAAAATTTGGATGTTTCATTTTTTGTGATTATTTTTTCTGTTCTGTCTCACAATTTTTAAGATAATGAAATTTAAGGCAACGGTGGTGGCGGAGGTTTGATCACACTGGGCGCGTCCGGCCCAGGCGGCTGCGCGGGTGCCCAATTGACTCCTAACGCTGCCACATCAGTTCAACAACAACAGCAGCAGCAGCATTATCAACAGTTTCTGCAACAGCAGTTGCTCCAGCAACAGCTTCAGCAACAACATCAACAGAACAATGCTGGCGCAACTGGAACAAACAGTTTGACGATGACGCCACCGCAACTTTCGGCCGTATTTGGCAACAACTACAATCATTTGGTGACAAACTTTGTTTTTTGTAGGTTTATCCCCGACCCTTCGGGGAAGTAGATGTCGGGGATCTTTGGGGCTTCGGGGGTGGCATGTGGTGGCCGTGGTGTTCTCCAAAATGTCGGGGTCGGGGCTCAATCCTATTTTCTGTTTGTTTTTAATTTGTTTCCCATCTCAGGCTAATGCCATTCAGCAGCGTTCGCTAACTAACGGCTCAATTGGACTTCAACCAGTACATCTCCAATCGACCGCTCAACAACAGCAGCAGCACTTGGTACAGCTTTCCACTGCAATTCAACCACACGTCAGCAGTTCTGAACTGCTTCAATCCGTCGCCTCTGGGGAAAGCGCCGGAGGCGACACTTGTCCGACACTTTTGGCCGCTACTGAAATGCACTACACGGAAACGTTCAGCCAAAACAACAACAACAACAATACCGAGCTGAATCAGCAACAGCTTCAGCATAGACAACAAATCCAACAGCAACGAGTGAAGACGGCACAACAGCAGCAGGCCGAATTTGAGGTCGGAGTTGGGCTTAGTCAACGCCGGAAGAGCGGTGTGTACATGCTGGGAAGTGAGTGCTCTTACTATATTAGTACTTATTTAGACATATAATTGTCATTTTCATTTATAAATTTTCATTAAAAAGAAGAAAAAAAACTTCCTTAAGACATGAATGGTAGTAAGGAGCAGGCAAACGGCGGCAGTGGTTGTGTTTCTGTTGGTGCTGGTACTGCTAGTTTAACACCTGTTACAACTATCGCTAACAATGCAACCAGCACGCCAATGTCAACGAGCGCGATGATGAATTTTATGAACAATATGCTAACGACGGCAAAGTCCACACTTCAAGGACAGGGCATGGCTGTCTACTATGACCAGAATGGACTACCGGTAGCCGCTTTTGAGGCCAAGGGATCTTTTTTTAAATCAAAACTGATCAGATTGACTACTCTTCTCGCCCAATCGATCCTATCTTTCGTAAGGCACGGAGTGAGCTAACCACTGCCAACAACTGCAGTATTAACAGCAACAACATCGCTAGTGCACCGCTCACAATGGTCCAAGGTGTGATTCAATAAACATATTTAAAAAAAAAGGTTTAAATTTATCTTAAATTTTTTACTAAATTTTCTATTTTTAATGATATTTTTAAAATTTCATCCATACATTTAACGTGTTTTTAGCCGGTAATGCCGCCTCCATAGCCGCTGGCACCGTTCCTGATGGCACACAACTGACGACCGCTAGTGGCGATCTGGGCTTCCTTAGTCGCACGTGTCTGATCGGCATTTCAAACGCCGGAGGCAGCAGCACAGACACGCGTCGCGGGTCAATTGGAGGCAGTGCTGCGGCGTCGACGCAACAGCTGACAGTGCAGCAGCCGGTGCCGTTAACCAATCTTTACCCGGGCAACATGACGCCGCATCAGTTGCAGCAGCAGTACTTGCAGCTCCAGCAGAAGCACCACCAGTTGCAGCAGTACCAGCAACAAATGCAACAGCAGCAACAGCAACTGAAGCAACAGCAACAAGATGGCGCTGGTGATGGTGTTGGACCGGAAACTTCAACAACATTGCCTACAACAGCAGTGGAAAGTGAGGATGGCACATTCCCTCGATTCAATCCCAACTAGAATTTGCCAGTAAGGAATTTAAAATTTTAAGTTGATGCAATGCGCATGGGACGTAAGCGATTGTTGGACATGACGCCCATTGTTGGGCCGGTGACAACCTCATTGGAACCAGCAGCAACTCGTGTGGCCCAGGATTCGGACATTGAAATTATGGAGGAGAGCGGTGCCGCGCATCGTCGGCCAACCGTGCCGGCACACCACCGCAGCAGCATGAATTCGTCACCGCGTGTTGTTGTTGGCCAATTGAAGTGCCCCCCGCATGGGGGCGGTGGCGACGATCGGCAACCCGCATCTGCGCTAAGGCAAAAAAAATTCACCGTGCAATCAAGGGCCTACCTAGGAATTTTTTTCAGGGGGCTGATTTTAAAAATGTTTGATTTTTAGGGGGTGCATTTTTGGTTTTTATTGCAGTTTTCTTAAACATTTTTTTCAAATTTAATTTTTCGGTAAATTTTTTAGAATTTTTAACATTTTTATTAATAAATTGGATTTTGCCGCTTTTCGAAATTTTCAAAAATACGAGTTTTTTGATAATTCTGCTTTACTGTTGGGGGG
>MEIZ01000141.1:44249-58569 GCA_001723225.1 Globodera ellingtonae | reverse complement strand
CAGCCCCCCCCCCCTGAGTACGACCTTGTGTGTAATATCACCTATTAACCCTCTGTACATGCTATTTCAGTTCCTCAACACCGGATCATCAGCAGCTACACCTCGTCAACGCTGGCCCATCGCCCGCAGCGCTGTCCTCAGGCCAACAGCAGACACGGCCGCCCGTCAGCGAACAGGACAGTAGTGCGTCGGCAGTCTTGTTGCGAGGAGTTGACGAAGTAACGGCAGACACCGCAACTTATGCCGAAGGCGAGCATGCACGGCAGCAACATCAACTGAATAGAACGGCACCGCCACCGGCTGCTGATGAGGCGGACGCACGCGGAGACAGTGGCGGCGCCGCCGCGGACGGCGATTTCGGATCGCCCGAGGCAAAACGCCTGCGAATAGCGTCTGCGTCCTCTTCAGAAGATGCATTTTAGGCGCTAAGAACGCGCTTATTAAGAAGCAGAAAAAGACTTGATATTTTGTCGTAAATTTGAATTTATTAATTGCATATTTAGGCTGAATTTTGTCATTTTTCATATTTATTTATTACAGATTTTGGCCAATTTTGTCGTTTGTGGCCAAAATCCTTTGCCGACCCGCAGGGCACAACATTCCTCCTTGACCCGAGCCCAATTTGTTTGTTTGTTTCTTTCATGTGTAATTTGTCATTGTCATTCATTCGTTTTTCCTTATCATTTTTTTCGCGTCCGACAAATTTTAAAAGAAAACAAATCACTCGACTCCCCGGTTGCTGTTTCTTTTTTGTTGGTAATTTTAAATCTGTTCATTTCACACACCATCCAATTTTTCATTTTTTTATGTGAAATTTTTAAGAAAATATTTTCCACATTTCCCCTCAAACCTCCTCACATGATAAGAAAGCAATTTGTCGATAAAATTGGTAAAATATACATTGTTCATTTTGAGCATAAATTATTTTGAAAGTTACGCATGTTGAATCTCAAGAATTTTGATAATCGAGACTCAAAGTTTACGAATATTTAAGAATATGGCTCAGAGCATGATTCCGATTTTAGTTATTCTTTTTATTCTTTAAAAATACGAAGAAAAATAGAGAAATCGTCCTTGTTGGCACATCAAATATCAGCGATGAAAATTTTATTACAAACTATTCTGTTTATTATTTTTGATAAAATTTTGTGAGAATGTTTTACTTTTGTATATTATATCGACTCATATCGGACTTTTGTCACTTCTCTAAAAGTTATGCTATTTTTAAAATCTTTTAAATTTTTAAATGGTTTTGAATTGCCTCATGATGACGAAAAACGAAACTCCATCAAGAACAAATTATAGCGGATTGCGGCTTAAAAAATTGTTTTTTAGATTATTGACGGGATATATCCACGTACATATATCCATAATTCATGCCAATTTTGTTAAATGTCACGTCCAATGCTTTGCTGGCAAATATTTTTTTTGAATTTATTCCAAAATATTTCCGCCCAGCAAACCAATTTTAATGTCTAAAAATTTCATCACATTTAACTTCTTTTTTTTTTATTTGGCCTAACTCTAACCTTTTAAATTTTAATATATAATTAATTCTTTTATTACGCCTTTTAACAAAAGGAACCTAATTAGTCTAAAAATATGCCGTTTTCGTTACTGTTGCTGTTGTTCATTACCATTGTTCGAGCTCACAAATTAACTTCAACGTCATTGGAAATTTCAGAAAAAAATTTACAGAAAATCAACCATTTCCAGCAACTGATCCGAGAATGGACGGGTATCATTATAATTGTTTTTTGTATTTATTAAAAAAATATACATTCAAGACAAGCTAAATGGCAATCAGATCAAACAAATGGAGTTAGTAAACCTTTTAAACATTAAAATTTTTAATTTTATTTTATAAAAGTTCTCTGATAAAGTCAATGCTCGTGACTGAATGCCAGATATCAGAAGAGAAAGATTCAAAAAATGCGATTGTGCTTGGTGCAGAGCATGGTTGCCAATCATTGCTAAAAGACGAAATCTTATGTGATGGCACTGAACTTGTTGAAAAGGTGACATTGGCATTCCAAACAGGTGGCAAAAAATTGATTGAAAATTTGAAACGGAAGGAAATTGAAGCAAAAATTGCCGTAGACGGTGGCACATTGGCTGAAATTTTGCCTCTCACAAAAGTCGGCAATATTCTGCGCATGATTGAAGCAAAAATGAGTGCCGGACCGGCAAAAGATGCCGTACAAAACGTTTTGGCACAAAATTCGGTGGTAATGCCAAGTGATATGGTTCAGCTGGTCATGAATTTGTGGCTGGTAGTGTTCAACAGAGAGGAAGGCAATGCTGATCATATGCTTCAACAACAACAACAAATCCAGCAAAGTCGTCTCCAGTCTTTAAAGTGTTGTTCCAGTTCTGATCCAAGTACGCAAAATTAAAAAATTTGTTGGGTTTAACGGCGCTTATTCAACTTTTAAATTTGAATAATTGAACTGGAACAAGCACTGAATGATCAATCACCTAATGTGGGCACGGATGTTTGATTTTTGACATGTGCGGCGACATCCCTGGCTTAGACACCATTCATTTTAACAGGGGGGATCTCAGATCACCTTCGAGAAAATATGGCATTGAGGGGTCAAAAATATGGCATTTTTATGGCATTGAGGGGTCAAAAATATGGCATTTTTATGGCAGTTTTCTTAAGGCATTTTCAAAAAAACCATTTTTTGAAAATTTTGTTTCATTTCTGGGGAGAGGTGGTCGGCGGTGCCGATAGGTGTCGCCGAAGATATTTGACTCAATTTGTTAAGAGATTTGCAAGCAAAAACTTCAAATTGTACGAATCACGAAGCACTATTTTCGGGTCTCACATTTTCTATTAAAAACATGAGAATTTTCACAAAGTTCAAAATAAGTGTGGAAATATGTCTGGCAAATTTTCAAAATTATGGCATTTGCCATAAACAGAGGGTATTCTTTTGAAGGCTCTAGATTTTTTTCCCGCCTAGCTAAAACACGCATTCACAGACTTTAAGCCTTTAATTGAACCAAACTTATAACTGCTTTAGCTGCAATTTAAATGGTAATAAGCCACTTATCTAAGTTTAGCGGCACTTATACGCAAAGAAAATGCCGCACTCCGACGTCGTTATAAACGAATGATAAGCAGCCGCCGCCATTTTGCCCATGAATTGGGACTGTTTCTGGCATCATTGACCATAATTTGCCTGATCGCGTTCTTCTTAAGCATAGTGTTGGAAAAGATGGACAAAATTCTGAATCAATTAATGCTGACAGCTGCAGTTGCAGCCTATTTATACCTTCGACTGATCAATACGCCAATGTTAGTGCGTGGCTTTCTGCAAATTTAATCGGAATTTTTTGAAGTAGGGTTGCACGGGACCGGGACTTTTTGGAAAAACCGGGACCGGGACTTACCGGGACCAGTAAAACCGGGACCGGGACCGGGACCAAGATTTTCAACCGGGACCGGTTCCGGGACCAACCGGGACTTTTCACGGAAAAAAATTTCTTTTATCAAACACTAAAAAAAATTTAATTTTCCGGCAACACATATTGTTGATCTTCTTGATCTTCAATGTCATTGTCATCATCATTCTATTTTTTGAGATTCTGCTTACTTTTCGGGAGGGTGGGGGTCGGCGGTGCCGATAGGCGCCGCCGAGAAAATTTTTTGAAATTTTGACTCAATTTTATTAAAGAATTTCATCAAAATTTTAGCTAAATTATGAATTTTGCTTCGGAATTTCAGAGAAAAAAACTGGTTTACGTAAGAATGGAGGATGTCCGGCGGTGCCGACAGGCGCCGCCGGAGAAATTTTTTACAAAAATTGGCAATCTTTGTTAAAGAAATTGAAGCAAAAATTCAGGAAATGTGATGAATTTATTTCAAAAATTCTTGTATCTATTCTTTTTTTGCGCATTAAAAAATATTAGAATATTTATTTTAAAAATCTTATTAATGAGGGGATGCCTATTTGAGTAGAGGGAAAACCAATAAATAAGTGCTTGCACTCAAGCGGGTTCGAACCCAACACATAACATTAATACTCACCAAAARGAAAAACCACTAGGCCACCGACTTAATCGAGAGAAATAAGTAAAAATGGTTGAAATTGTCGGTCGATGATGCCATGATTAGGGGTGTACTTTTTTCCCGGTTGGTCCCGGTCCCGGCGGGACCAAAAAACCGGGACCGGGATTTTTCATTTTTCAAAAATCCCGTCCCGACCGGGACCGGGACCTGAAAAAACCGGGAAATCCCGTCCCGTCCCGGTCCCGGAACCGGTCCCGTGCAACCCTATTTTGAAGTATATATGGAATTTGATGGTTGTTGATTAAAACTGAGATTGTTTATTTTTTAAATTGTTAGTCCGAATTCTTTTATTAATCCTTGTAATTTTGTGATCAAATCAATACTTTGAATCACCATTTTATAAATTATGACCCGTGAATGGTTCAATAAATAATATTCATATTATTAAATTTAGATTGATTAATCTGTAGGTCAATGGGTCTGACATTCAGATCGCAATGCAACAAATTCACAACTCATTAACAAACATAAAATTACTTATGTTAATGAAAAATGGGAATATTTCAATTTAATTTTTCTACCTTTTTTTTTACGAAACTTTAATGATGGCAGCTGCACAAATTTTTCACAGCAACTCACGCCTGTTATCTCAGCTCTATCATACAAAAGAATGGGCCCGCTTAAATACACATAATATTGCAAGTACAAAGAATGGGCCCGCTTAAATACACATAATATTGCAAGTACAATGTTCGAGAGTCTCGACCTTTGACGAAAATTGTTGACTTTTTCTCCATCTCCGTCCGATTACAGGCTAATGCTCTCCATTCTGGGGGCAATTCTGATGGCACCTCTTCGCCTCCGTTTTGTGCCACTCCTCTTACTTCTTCTGTTTGCTTCCTCCTGCTCGTCTTCAAGCCGCGCTTTTCGATAAACAAATGCCGAAACAATGGCAGCCGCCAGCAACACAACCAAAACAAATGCCAACAGACACAGAAGCATCACTGACCATGGAAAAATGTTAGACAAATTATGGGTTGGGTGCCTAAATCATTAATTAGACTAGAAGGTGGGTGCAAAAAAAAAGTTCTACTTTCATTCACAATAAAAGTGCCAAGCATTTTGGCATCACAAATTCTTGTAAGCGACTTTTCATTCGTTGCAGTCGAAGTTCTACCCGTGAACACCTTAGCTTTCACCATCATTTTAAAAATTCAGAGAGCATGCCYAAATTGTTCAGCGTTGGATTTTTTTACTCAATAAAACACTAAACAAACGTAGGCACGGGACCTTTTTTAAATAACGTGCCTTAAAATTTATGTTTAATTTGATCACTGACCCGACCGCGGTGTTTCTTCATGTTTGAATTGAAAATGATGCCATCGATTTATCACCACTTCCKCTCGYCCATCAATGGTAGCTTTGGACGATGCAAAATGGCCAATTTTTGATTCACCATCGCCCAAGACGATTCGTCTAAGCCTTTCTACGTCATCTTTATTTAATGGGTTTGAAGCCTTTGATGTTCGGGCCACTTAAAAATTGCTCAAAATGTTTGATCAAGTGGAACTATTCTGATTAAATCTATTCAAAATCTGTTTTTTTTCCCTGATTTCAAACCTTTAAGAAGCCAGTTTTCTGGCTTTTGTTAAAAAATTATACTAAACATACGTGCTCTGCTGATGACAGCAGCACATTGGCAAATGAAGTTGTTTAGGTAAAAAGAAAAAATAATTTTTGCGAGGATTGTCATTTTTTTTCAGAAGGTTTCATTTAAATTAAATTGTAATGCGAAGAAAATATTACTTTTCACCGCTCCAGGCAATTGATTYCCATTAGAAATTGAGGCCGCTTTTAAGCGAGCAAACACATTTTTGCTGATTAGTCAGTGCCCGGCATTAACAATTTCACCCAAAGTTGATTATTGATTTATGAAAACTATGATTAAATTTTTTAAGAAAAAAGGACTTTATTTTAAAAGAGCATTTTTCAACAATACAATTTGTCAGATGAGAGACTCGTCCCGTAATTAAATGGTGATATTCGAGATTTCGATCAAGATCTCGAAAAAACTCGATCGGTCAAGGCCTACAAAAAAACGCAATTGAAATTAAAAAAATTGGGCAAAATTGGAGTACATGCTTTTGTACAAAACTTTACATACCAAATGTTCTGTTCAGCTGATTAAGACTAGAACATTTTGTGGTCGCGAAAATTTAGGGGAAAAAAATGCCGTAAAATTTTGTCGAAAAAAGCCAAGTGCCCGATCAGTGTCTGGCGAACAACACGTCCCGTTCAAAGTGTTCACCCGTCAGCTGCCCAAGCAATCGCTCGCAGTTTGGATTGAACACGGAATATGCTGACAATTCGCCCTCCCGTCGGACGCCCAGATTGAGCAGCAACAGCAGCAGCACAGACAGGACGAAATAGACAAACCCAAACTGAACGTGGGCGGCAAGCAGTTGTCCTGGAATATATTGATGGATCTGTTCAACACTGAAAATGCATTAAATATTTTTAAAAAAATTAAATTTGAGTTGGATACAAAACTAAGAAAAAACTTTTTTATTATATAATGGTTTGATTGTTTGTTTTTGCAGAAAAATAGATTGTTTGGGGCCATTATCAAAAATCAAGTACTTGATGAACAGGGCTGGAACTTTTAGGTAAGAAAAATTGGAAAATAGGTACCTAAATAGGTGGGAAAAAAATGCCAAAATAGGTACCAAATAGGTACAAAAACCTTAAAATAGTAAGTAAAAAATTTTTACCGAAAATTTTTAAGCACCAAACAAAAAAAAACGATTATAAAAAAGCATATTTTGGTGTTTTGAGCATATTTTGGCATTTTTGACCGAAAATTTGAAAATTCATCGATTTCTGACTGTTTTTCATATTTAACGATAGCCTTTTAATCATTTTCGAAAAAAATCAATAAAAAAATAAACTCGCATAAAAATAAGGCAAAAAATGGCTTAGAGCACTAAAATTGGCATTTTTCGGTGCATATTTCGGTATTTTGGTGCATATTTTGGCCTTTTTTTGGGCATTTTCAGGAGGAATTATATTAAAAAAATTCAAAAACCTGAAAATAGTTAACAAAAAGGTCGACATAGGTAGAAAAATAGGTACCTAGGTAATAGGTAGAAAAAAGCCGAAATAGGTAAAAATAGTTATTATAAAGTCCATTCTAGGAGCCTCAAATTGAGCCAAAAATGTGTTTTTTTGAGCTTAACTCAGTGTTCCAAGTTCGCAGAAAAAATAGGTATTTACCTAAAAGTGCCAGCCCTGTTCATGAAAAATCTTAGACAAATCAATGATTTGACAAAATCTAAGGTCAGATTCGTGATCAGCACCTCCGAAACCCTCCGGATATAAATTTTTAGCTCAAATAACAAATAACAAATTATGAATTAGGGATACCCGTTCTTTAGGATTGCCTCATAAAATGCCCTAACCCGAAAGCCACAGAGAAGCGGTCAACACCCAGCATTGAAATGGCTTTTGCGCACAAAACTCTCTCCATTTTCGCATCGGGTAAATGTTCAGCAAATCGAATGTCAAAAATTCGAAAGCATTTCGGCGACGAACTCCGTCAGATTGGTGTGTTCCCTGTGGCAGAAAGTTTTTTTCAAAATATGTATTTTTGGAAATCCTTTTCATTTTTCGAATTTCACTTTAGCCCCTGGAGCGTTGCGCAGTGCGCACCAATAGCAAGCTCTCAATTTTTTGAAATTTAACCGAGTTTATACTAGTGTTCGGCAAAATGGAATTTTCCGGATTTGGATTTCCAAAATTATGCCTGCGCGATTTTTCCAGATAAATCCTAAAAAATCCCAAACCCGGAAGCACTCAAAAAAGCCGGAAAGGCAAGAGTCCGGTCCGGAGCCAAACAACACAATATATTAAAACAGTCAGCCCCGCCCCATTTTGCATTTTAATGCTAAAAGAGTGCCAAAAACCTTTTGATCACAGACAGACTTTGTTTCGTCGTGCTCGCCAGCTCCATTCGCATTTTGCACTTGTTCCAGTGCTATTTTCCGCTTACGATATTCGATCAACTGCTCCTGCACTTTTCTCATTTCTTTTTAAATTAAATTATATTCTCCCTGAATCGAAAATCATTTTTTTTTAAATTTTATGTGATTTCGAGGGTGAAAAATTTTGAATACATTTTAATTACAATATAATTTTTGAGATTTGAATAATTTTGACTATCCCCGTTTGGCGTTTCGTTTAACGGCAAAGATAATTCTTTTCGTGTCTATTCAAAACTCTCTTCGATGACTACCCATTTCCGCCGCAGTGGACTTTTGTTTTTAAATTCTTTTTTTGCCAATCTATTAAAATCTGAATAACATCAAAAATTATTATTAATAAAACGGTCTTGATTAACTTTGAATTTTATTTTTAAAAATCTATTGTACATCATAAGATCGAGTTAAACTAGGGTTGGTCCCCGACCCCTCGGGGGCGGGAACTTCGAGGTTTTCGTCCCCGACCAAAAAAGTCGGGGGTCGGGGTTTTTCCCAGCAAAACCCCGAATAAATTCATAAAAGTCGGGGTCGGGGACGAAAACCCTGACTAAAAAGAGTCGGGGTTCGGGGACCAACCCGAAGTTAAACGCAAGTGCAATTTCATAATCAGATACTGTCACATCCCAATGGATGAGTTCTTTGAGCATTTTTCGTGCAAACTTGCTCAATCATGATTTATTGTCCAGCAATCTATTCCATACATGGAACCCAAAATTTTTATTGTTATTGTTCGTTAGCTTGGATGTTTAGCTAACCTTCGAGGGAATTATTTGACCTCGAAAGACCCTGCTGAAGCCGATCCGTGACGTTCCACAGCTAATAAAATATATTATTATTCAATTATTTTCCTTAATTCTTATATGATTTGCCGTTTTGTCGAAATTTATACGTTCTCTTAAGTTAGAAGATACCAAAATTAACCCAAACATAAATCATAATACCGTGACCGACATATATGGTGCAATGGCAAGGCCAAAAAAGCCTTGTAACAATTTCGCCAAAATATGCGTTCAACTCTTCAAAATATGGAACATTTTGTTTTTCAAGCATTTTTGTTAAGGTCTCAGCCATAAAAGTGTTAAATAGCTATGCATTTTAGCTAATTTCATCGAAACTTTAAAAATGCCAAATTCATGTCTTACCATTTATTATTCGTCAAGCAGTGCAGAACATCACATTCATCGGTCTCTTTAGGTGCATAAATATTATGTATTTGTCCCAGGGGAAGAAAGAAAAAAAGAAGCGGCTTTTGAGGATGTGGTGACGATGCTTTTCCGAGAGATGTTCCGAAGGCTTTTGATGAGTGACTTTAATATTTGAAATAATGCCCGCGGCTTTTGGACGTTTCGAAAATATTAATTTAACCAAACTTTTTTTTCAAAATAAAATTTTTTTGGTTAATTATGTATGTCCTGCAAATTTATCTTTCTAACAACATTAGACTTTTCACATTAATTAGCTAGGCTTTTCGATTTATTTTAAGTGAAATTATTTATTTATATATATTTCATTCCAAAAGCTAGAACTCTAAAAATGGACAGGCATTTTTATCATTTTTTTATAAAAATAAAAAATTCAATTAGATTTTCTGAATTTCCCATACTAACAATTATTTTGGTGGCAATAACGGAAGCACGCCATCGCCGAGGGGGGTGGAAGGAAGGGTTGGCGTGAAATATAGGAAAACCAATGGCTATAAAAAAATGACGGACGGATAATTAGTCCTCCTTTAATTGGATTACGCCAAAATATTATTTATGGCACTGTAATAGCAAATAAAAGCCATTAAATTCAACGACTTATGAGTAGGAATCGGATTTATAGTTCCTGAAAACCCCCAAAATATATGTAGTTAGTCCAATTCCTCAAAATAGGCACCAAAAATTGCCTGAATAGAGTTGTTCCTAAAAGTCCCAAAATTACGGTTGTAAGTTTGTCAGAATTTATTTTGATACCTTCTCACGTCAAAAATTGTTATGGGAGATTAAAAAAGTTCCTGAACATAGAATAAATATCATTTTTCAAATTTTAAAAAATAATTAAAGAAAACTCATTCGTCTAAATCGGAAAATTTTATTTTGTATTCCAATTAGAAGAATAGGCAAAAGAACCTTAGAAAACTGGTTGGATTTAATTGGTTTCTTACACTAAGATTTTTTTAATTAAGAAATAAAAAAAAATATTTTTCATTGAATTATAGAAATTCTGAAAATTGAATTTTCCGTGCACAAGCGCTAACGTAATTAGAGCAGCATCATTGATCAGCTCGCTTGTACCAATGCTGACAACTCTATGCACAGGATTTGCCAATTACGGACCAATTTTTCCTTAATTTGCTAAGCTGCCCAGAGGCACAATGTTTCTTTTCTTATAAATTGGTTCATTTTCTTCTATTATTCTGTTAATGAATGACCCGCAGCGGCCCATTCTCCCGCCATCTTCATTTTTGTCTATTCATCATTTTGCACTTTTTTCATGTTTAAATCTGCATCCATTATAATCCATTTCTTTCATATCCATTCTCTTCATTACCAGGGTGATACTTTTAGGCTCAAAAAATCTCAAAATAGGCGCCTAAATGGGTGAGAAAAAAGCTAAAATAGGCTCCAAAAAACCGGATTCATAAGCAAAAATAGGTGCAAAAAAATGTATGTAAAAATAACAGTAATGTTTTAATTGAGCATTTTTACAAGTCAAATTCGAATTTTATTGCATTTTTTCCTAAGAAATTTTTCGAAAAAATGTCTAATTAGGCTCACCACCCCTATTTGATTCATCCCCCTTTCAAATTTCCATGCGCCTCCTTATTCATTCCATTTCAAGACCCCCCCCCCCCAATACGTCTTCATCGTCTGCCAGAATTGACAATTGGACGCGATGGGTGTACATATATATTTTTCTAATGGTAACCACAATACAAATTCCCTGGATAACCTACCTCTAACTAATGCTGCTGTTTTGACGAGCTCAAATTTCAATTTTCAAACATTGCATATTAAATGTTCGGACAAGTCGGTGTCGGCAGGTCACTGTGAAGGGGTACAGTTTTTAAGGTGTAAAAGTACACCTCGACCATGTGAAATTTTTGAATTTCTTATTTGAAGTGCAAAAAATATGGCATATTGCCAAAAAAACAGAAAAAGAAAAAACATTTTAAATAGACTAGATATTTTCTATTTTAGCCAATTTCTCTGAGGTCATTAAACAAAAATGTCATTTGGCAACTTCTTTCATATAAATTATAATCGTATTAATGTTTTTAATCGGAGATTAAATATTTTGTACAATTCTAAACCTATACTATTTTTCTCCATAAAATTTGTATACAAATTGTTTTGGGAAGTTTGCACGCGCTTCTTGCTTAATCCGGGAATTAATTTCTTTTTTATTGCGGTCTAAAGAGAAGCAATTTTGCCTTAGGCACTTCACAAAGCTTCCGTATTTCGGTCACCCGAGGCAATGTTTTTGCCATTCCAATGCTTCTTTTTTTCATTCTGAAGCTCCCCTCCTCCTTCCAGGCGTTGTGATGATGGTAATGATGATGTGGCATTGGCACCCAGCTTTTTGTTCCCCCCCCCTTCCCCAATTTGTGTGCTTCCAAATTGAATTTCTTAGACAAAAAGACAGACAACAAATGATGAGGACAATTCGACTAACAAATTCATTTCTGACAAAAAAAAGGATCGTTGGAAGGATCCCGTCTGGTGTATTTATTTGACAATTTTCTCACACTTATCCCTTCAGGGGAAAATATTTTTTCTGTTTTTTTTTTGGATTTTAATTTTCAAAAATCTTCGCGTTTTAGGTCCTTTGAAATTTTTGGAAATTGGCCGGATGATAGATGAAATTTGTGTGTTTGTTCTTACCTTCGCACAATCATCTCCACCCCTCGGGCGACAAACAGAGCAAACGCATCCCCTGGAGGGCATTCTCCTCAAAAAAAAAGAACAGAGGAACAAAAGAGTGCAAATCCCATTTTGTGGGGTAAATATGTTAATTTGACAACATTTTCTTCCGCCTTTTCTGCTCTTCTTTTCTTTTGTCCGTCGGAAGAGAAGAAAGAACCATTTTTCGGCATTTTTCAAATGTGCCAGTCGCGCGCGATCTGGTCTTCCATTTTTTTCATTCGCTTTTATTACTTTTTGTCTTGTTCTTCAAAGACATTTCGAGCAAGGCTGCACGAAAACAGAATTTTTCATTTTCGAAAACGAAAAAAAAATTCTAGCACGAAAACGAAGCCCCAAAACCTACGAAAAACACGAAACCGAAACAAAATTTCGTGCAGCCCTGATTTCGAGGATGCATTGAGATCTTGATGTCGGAGCACACCAGGGGTGGGAATCGCGATCGCGATCTTGATCGCATTTATCGCCTTTTTTGGATCGCGGATCGCCGTTCGCATTAAAAAACTTGAGATCGCCGATCGCTTTTTTTTTCGACGCGATTCCCATCCCTGGAGCACACTTTTACTTCTCTTTCTGCAGCTCACTTCTTGGAATGGGCCGCGACACCTTTAGTCAAGATTATTTTTAATGAATTTCTTTTGTTTGTGCCTGCCCTCCTTCTCCATTTTGAAAAAAACACAAATTTGCGGGACAGAGATGGAAGTCAGTCGAGCGCATATTTAAGCTATGGATTTACTTTCAACTAGAGTCAAGCGGGACCGGCACTAGTACTGAAATTTTTATTTTGGCACTAAAATTTGGCCCAAAATGCCCGGCTTGCTTCACCCTACTTTTTTTTTGCAATTCAAAATTATTTTATTGTCATACCTAGTATGTTTCCTCTTCTTTGGAACGATCATACTGAATAACCATACGCCTACTATCCACATAGGCCACAGTACCACAGCCTTGTGCAGTAGGCAAGCCTTTAATGTTGTGCTAATTTGCACGCTGCAGCGCTCAAGGGTAAGGGTCACGAAAATTGTCTTAAGATTTTTAGTAAAATTTCAAGACAATTTATGTGGCCATTAAAAGCCTGCCCAATGATGGTCTGGGAAATGAAGGTGTATAACGCTATATCCCTTATCGGTTAAATAGTGGGCTTTGCCTTTAGCCTCTTTACAAAGGAGTGGGGCATGGTCATTTCCAAGTAATTTTTGAACATCTGAAGTTTCTTGGGAATTCCCACATTCACACCGTCCAAATCTCATTGCCAAATATTTGTTCTCAAGAGTTGTGTCACCCTTGAATGACTTTGTTTTGGCATTTTCCTTTTTTTCAAAAGCATATAAGTGCCATTTGCCATCCAGAATGCCTTTCCTGCACTTAGAAAGTGCTCTCTTTCTGTGGGGAAAAAGGAACACCGAATGTTGTCTCCTGGCGCTTTAATGCATTAAAGGGCATTAAACACAGCTTTGCCAGCCATCTGTCACAAATTTGACGCAAAAGCCAATGCTAAATTGTGGCCACGGTTTTAACCACTTTCAATGGGCTTAGAGCATTTTTTTTGGCCCGTTCCATTGACAATTCTTATTTAGCTTTTTAAAATGTTTATTTATTCCATTTTTAAATACCCGGAATTTAATTTTTCGATCATTTTTCATTTTAATATATTTAAAATTAAATACCCGGAATTTAATTTTTCGATCATTTTTCATTTTAATATATTTAAAATTAAATACCCGGAATTTAATTTTTCGATAATTTTTCATTTTAATATATTTAAAATTAAATACCCGGAATTTAATTTTTGATCGTTTTTCATTTTAATATATTTAAAATAAAAAAAAACATTTTCAAATATAGCGCCGATTTATCATTGCACCTAGAGTTTCCGAACATTATTCATTTGCTATTTTTTATAATTAAATGGTTCAAAGAGTTAAATTAAAAATAGAAAAAATGGTGTACCTAAATGCCCAAATAAGATTGCCATCACTTTTTATCGTTGTATTCCTTCAAACAGTCACTCGTCAACTTATTGCATATGCAATAAGGTTTGTTCAAAACAATTGAAATTTTAAAAAACATTATTTTTTAGCACACATGTCGATGGAAACAGCAACTATCCCCTAGAGAAAATGCAAAAAAGTGCGAAGAGACCGCCAATGAATGGGACGGAAGGGCCATCGCGAGTGTTGATCGGCATTTACATTGAATCCATGGGAAATTTCCAATCGGCTGACATGGTTGTGTCCACGTATATCCTAAGATTGAGCCCCTAGAATACCGCAATCCTAAATAGAGCCCCTAGAATACCGCAATCCTAAAATAGAGCCCCTAGAATACCGCAATCCTAAAATAGAGCCCCTAGAATACCG
>MEIZ01000141.1:10272-44188 GCA_001723225.1 Globodera ellingtonae | reverse complement strand
AGAGCCCCTAGAATACCGCAATCCTAAAATAGAGCCTCTAGAATATCGTATAGGTATCCTAAAATTAAGCCCCTAGAATACCGTAATCCTAAAATAGATCCCCTAGAATACCGTAATCCTAAAATAGATCCCCTAGAATACCGTATATCGTAAAATAGGGCCCTCTATTTTTCAACCTCCCAAAATGAGTGCTCTATTTAAGGGGGGGGGGCTCTATTTTAGGGAGGGAGGGGGAGGGGGTGTCTTTAGGCTTAGGATATACGGTAACCGAAGAAAACTCGACGATAATTTGTAAAATTGGCAGAGTTTTGACGTGGACTTGTATTTGTATTCGCATTGGCGTGACCCATCCCTACGGCACAACAGCGATGCGTACGTGTTGATGACCGACCCAAAAGTTCGTGAACAAATTTGGTAAAATTCTGTGTCGAAAAAAAATTATTTACTTTAAATAATCTTCCAAAGGCTCCCCGACTTGTACTTTGCAAATGCAAGGACCAGCAAGTTCCATGACGTGACCATTCCAAACTTCAGTCTGTTCATTGACCGTGACGGAAACATTGCGTATTCAACGAGGTGTAATAGAGTGTTAATTTTATTGAATTCCGTACCGCTGATCGGATTTCGATCACGAGAAGCCAAGACAAAGAAAAAAGAAATAAATGTCTACTCAAAACTTCGAATTTTACGGGAACCCGGTTGTTGTTGTTTTTCTTCATTTTTTACTATAAGATAGATCATTTTGATTCATTAAATTGTAAAAAAATTTAGAGTGACACTTAACGTGGCGTGCAACTTGGAGTTGGTGAGCAGAAAAGTGTCAAACAAAATTTTTCAATTCATTTGTTCAGGCAAATTATCCAATGGATAGCCAAACGTGCGGTATTCGAATGGTCAGCTGTGAGCTTTAGCTTTTATTTTAACATATCTTTTGAATATTTGCATTCTCTTAAACACACTTTTAATCAGGCATGGACACGGTTATGAATTTTCTTAACCGTAACCGCCCGTCCTCAAACACTCATAAACGTTAACTGTCCGTAACCGCCCGTCCTAAAAATCTCATGACCGTTAACCGCCCGTAACCGCAACCTTTTAAAATTCCATAACCGTTAACCGCCCGCGGTTAGCCGCATTATTTAAAAATCACTAAAGTTTTCCAGATTTCGCAAAATTAAAACTAATTTTTTCCGATCGTGTAACAGTATATTGGAACCAAAAATCTCCACCGACAATTTTTCTCAACAATTTGGGATTGGAAAACCGTTAACCGCGGTTACGGGTAACCGTGCCCATGCCTGCTTTTAATTCGAATCGCTTGAGGGCAAAAATTAAAAAACCTATTTGGACCAACATTCCTTAAGAAAGTTCGAATGGTTTTGAATATGGCATTCATTGTTCATTTCAATGTTTAAAAACGAATATGTCCAAGTGCACAAATAGGTACGGAGCACCACGTTTCAGCGCGCACGATTCGGCGCCCGAAGCAAATCTCAACAAAATTGATATCATACAAGCGCTCTCAGTATGCTGAACCTTTGATTAAGCTAAAGCTAACCGATTCGCCTTTTCAAAAAAAAGTTATAGCTTAAAACGWGTAGAAATTGCCATTTTTTGTACCAACTTGTCCTGGTGGCGTCATAACTTTCTTTGTTTTAGTCGAATCGCCTAGCTCGTTTCTGTTATAGCATCTGCAGCATGGTGCTTTCGAATGATACCAAGAATGTTTGGTTTGGTCAAATAAACAAAAAGTTATAACGTTTCAAACTTGTCGGCGCCGAAACGTGCGCGACGCCGAATCGTGCGCGCCGAATTGTGCGCGCCGAATCGTGCGCGCTGAATCGCCATTAATAATGCCATTTTTCTTCTTAACGACAGATGCCTATGTGGCCAGTCAAGTGAACGTAAGCTGGTTTAAAATTGGTGCAACCCGCTACAATCCCGAGATTGGATTGCCCGAGTTCAAAATTGTCCAACTGACGCCCGAATCGTGCGACGGTTCCTATGTACGTTTTTTTTTGGGTGTCCGGCAAATTCGAGCAGTGGAAAATGCGTCCTGTGATTATTAAAAGTCGAAAAAAGTGTTTATAGGGAGAGGTATTCGGGGGCATCGGGGCGTTTGACTCCGATTCTAACATCCATACACTCTACAAAAAGGCCCAATAGACTTTTTTCAACCAATTCCAAACTCTGTACCCGAATTCAAACAATTTTTCAAAAATTCCAAATTAAAAAAAAAAAATAAATTTTGGCCTCAAAATTTAAAAGCACAAAATTGCAAACAAAAAGGCAAGTATGATCGAATTCATGCTTCGAGCCCAAAATGATTTTTGGAAAAATTTGAATTTTCAACCAAATTAATTCTGGTCCGGGTTTCGGAATTGGTCGAAATTTAGTCTACACTTTTTTTCGACTTTTATAAATACTGACGCATTTTCTACTGCCGTATTTTCCGTGAGCCTTTTTTTTGGACCCAAAAATATATATTTGGCGTTGATGTACTTTTTTCAGATGTACGCCATCATGTCCGACACGTTTAAATACGGTCGGCACAGTCAAAACTTATAGGAATACTAGATTCAGATTTTTGAGCTGTACTGAGTATTAGAGTCTACCTACCATCCACTTATCCAAAAAATGTTTTTAAAAGTAAATGAATGAATCATTGTTTAAACTTGACACTTACAAATTAGTTAAAATTAAATTGTTTGATTTGCAAGGAATGAGAGTTTTTTTTTGCCTTTAGACAAATTCAGCTGCCTTGAGGCGGTGATTCATCTGAACAGACAAATCGGCTATCACGTCGTCCAATCCTTCATCCCCACAGGGCTTATTGTGATGATTTCTTGGGTTTGCCCTTATTGTTGCAATAGAAGAAAAAGCCATGATCTTGGAATTCGAAAAATGTTAAATTACTTTAAAATTTGTAAATTTAAATTAGCTTTATTAATTTAAGTTTGAATTTGGCGCGCAAAAGGAGCTTTTTCGATTACCTATTTTATTTTTGAACTACCGTTGTTTACATTTGTTAATTTTCTTGTCCATTCAGGTCTCTTTTTGGATCGATCGAAGGTATTAATTGAGTATATTCAGAAAAAAAGATTTAAAATATTAAGAGCTGTCCCAGCAAGAGTGACGCTTTCTTTTACAACACTTCTTTCACTTTCCACCCTTGTATGAGGAGTTAAATTTAATTTTTTAAATTTTTTTTTAACTCTAAGGGCAATGGTCTCCGCTTCAACTTGCCTCAGGTGGCCTATGCGAAGGCCATTGATTTTTGGTTTGGATGTAGGTTTAAATTATGTGTCTGAAAACAAGTTCTATAACAAAACGGATACTTTTCTGTTATGTGTCCTCCAACCTAAATACAAATTAGATGACCCAATCCGACGTTTTTTTTTACCAGCTAAAGCACAAATCTGAGACAATTTTTCATTTAATTTTAACAACTTTTTAAATGTACAATCGTGTCGAGACCAAGTCGCAGCAAGGTTCAAGCCAAATGTTCGTTTTTTGGTACCCCTAATGATTTTGCATGCGTAATACCAGCATGGGGGTTACCTTTTCCATGATCGCACTTACTAGTGATGCACGAGACCCAAAATTTACCGAGAGTCAAGACCGAGACCCAAAAAACCCGAACTTTTCTCGAGTCGAGAGACTCGAGACCGAGACTCTCGTGCATCACGAGCACTTACCACATCGGTTACCGTTAGCAACAACACCGTAGCATTGCAAGAATTTCACTGCGTTGCTTTTATTGTGGCTAATTTTAAACGGTGCTAGGTCGTTTCTTAAATTCCGCCAGGGCGTTTCTTAAATCCGCCACATAGGTATATTTTATGAAGTGGTAGCTTTCCATAAGGCTTACCGTATATACTGTTTTAATTCCACACCCGTAATAATGTCACCCCCTGTAATAATGTCGCCCTTTCTGAGGAGGTTGGAAAATAATGTCGCCCCCTGTAATAATGTCCGCAGTCTCACCCTTTAATAATGTCGCACCCATTTCAAATTATAAATCCAAATTTATCATTTCTCTTCCACTGGCTAAAATTTGATGAGATGTAACGGGAAAAAACTATGAGTGTGTTTCAAGTATGTACCCAGTATTTTTTTCGGGCAGGAGCTAAAAGTCGATTTTTAGGGGTGCATTTTTGGAGTTTATTGCATTTTTCTTAAGGAATTTTTTCGAAAAAAGTTGGATTTTAGGGCTGTATTTTTGGCTTTTATAGATTTTCCTTAAAGAATTTTTCCAGAAAAAAATTTTCTCCAAAATCAATTTGGGGGTCAAATTTTTGGGTTTTTTGATGGAATTTGCAAGAAAATTGGTTCAAAAACTACAAATTTTGCAAAACAAAAGGACCCCTTTTGGAGTTTTTCTCAAAAAAATTTTCGCCAGCTGAAATATGGAAATTGTGAGGAAAAAGTGAAGAATTTTCGTGATACATAGATGAACATATTGCCAAATAAATTGAAAAATAATGTCGCTCCCTGTAATAATGTCTCACCCTGTAATAATGTCGCCCTTTCTGAGGAGGTTGAACAATAATGTCGCATGTGGAATTAAAACAGTATATACGGTAAGTGATTTAGTGCGGTATGAATAAAGAACCCTGGCGGATTTAAGAAACGCCCTGGCGGATTTAAGAAACGACCCAGCACGATTTTAAACAGCCCTTTGTAATTTGAGGCCCTTTTAAGAATGATTTGACACAAGGTGTGTAAAAGTGGATTCGTGCTTAACGGGTAAAGAATGATCGGATTGGGCCATCTAATTGCATAACAGAAGTACCAGAAATGAAAGCGATAAAATTGTGTGTTTTTGATTTTGTCTTCGAAACTTAAGAATATTTATTATCTCTGGTATTTCAAATTGGGTTTAGTTCAAAAATTTAAATTATAGAGATTCTAGAGCAGCTTTTAAAAATTTCTAATAAAATTATTCAAGCAAAAAAAAGAATTTCGAATTTTCCCATCAGCTTGCATGTTTTTCGTGTTTCTGTCACTGGTTGAATTTGCGGCCGTGAATTCGTACATGCGTGAGGCTGAGAAGTACGAGCGGCTGGCCAGTTATAGTGCCAAAAAGGGTTTTGTTGAAAAAAGGGCAATCATTAAGAATTGGGGTCCCGACGGAAAAAAAATTTAAAAATACAGAAAGCATGTTTGTCTAGGGTAAAAATATGCGTAGAACACAAATCCGAGTTCGGATTTTGTGAATTCCGAATCCCGAATTCGAACAATTTTCGAAATGTCAGACACGTAAAAAATAATTTATGCATGACCCCAAAAAGTTTAAAACTCCAAAAAAAATGCACGAAAATGTTTGTAATAATGAGAAAACAAAGCAATTCAATTGCTAACGGGGTAGAAATGTGCATATAAAGAATTTGTCAATCCAAAAATTGCATTTTGAAATTTCTAAAAATGTTCAAAATTCGGGTTCGGGACATTCGTAAAATCCGAGCTCGGTTCGTGTTCTACGCATATTTTACCCTAGAAAAAAACTTGCATTTTAAATTTTAAACATATAAAATTTTTAAAACATTTTCCGTAGGGACCCCAAATCTTAAGGATTGCCGAAAAAAGTCCGATTAAAGTAACCTTTTTTTATTTTAGAGACGACAACAACGAATGATGACGGCAACGCTAACCCATGGATTTATTCCGAGTAATTTTAGCTGCTTTTTATAATCTAAAATTTTAAATTATTTTTAATTAATATTTTTCAAATGTAAATGCTTTTATCTTTAATTTCAATTGATTAAGTGATGATGATTCCTCATCGGCCAGCCGATCGCCAATCCTTCGGTCACAACATAAAAATTCAAAGAACAAATGTGACAAAACGCCAGAATTTAATGGAGACAATGATCAAAACAACAATAACAATAATGAAAATGAGACGGCGATTGGTGCCAGATTGCACAATTGGACAAATCATGCCATTGCCATCCCCTCACTTTTCGGACGGTGTGCAGGTGACAACAAACACCATGGCCAACATCATCACCAAAATCATCGCCGGAACAGCCATCAGCAGCAGAACGGACCCATGCGGTTGATGAGGTCACTATATTCGTGTTGAGACTATTTGATCAGAAAAAAACATCAAAAACGTCGCTGGAAACGAACCGCTTGGGTTTTGCCCCCCGGGGGCTTTCTTTTAACAACAAATTATTCCCTTCTGAGCGGCCCCTTTTCCCTGAGACTTTCTGAGAATATTATTGCCCCCAAAAGCCCCGATCTGTTGACCGGTCTGGATTCGCCAAATGAAAAGATGATCAAGGCTGATGTTGAACAAAAAATTTTATTCAAATTTCCCAAGAAAACATTTCTTTGATTAACATCATTGGTTCCTTTTGCATTTCGACGCAACCCTGATTTTCTTGGAGTTTGATGCATTGGTTCAGGCATCCATCCATCTTGGCTGAACGGATTTTGACCGTAGAGCACTTTGAGCAGCTGGCGGAGAAGCGGATGTCCAACAGTAGCCAGGGTAAAGCAGCAGCAAAAGAAAACCATCATCACTGTCTAATGGTGGGCCAATCGATTGATGGTTGATTTTTTTAAAACAATCAATTTGCAGCAGACGTCACCAAATGTGGGGGCTGAATTACGCTCCATTGATGCAGACGAAAGCGACAGCTTGATGATGTCGCCGCCGGCGCCCCAGCGAAAGCGCGTCATTTCGCCTCTGACCAAAAATTCGGCACTTCCGCCGCTTCGGGCACCGTCGCCTCAAGCAAAGCCATTAGTACATTCTGCAACGACGATAACGACAAAAACTAGGACAACCAACCAAAACAACAACAACAGTGAGGGAGGATGCAGTCGTGCGGCAACGCCGACCGCACAGAAGCACACAGTGCAAGTGCCAACCATTCAACCGTGGCCTCCATCGCCGATTGCACAACAACAGGTTGTTAGGTCAAGATTTGGAAGCTACGTTTAGGCCATATATAGAGTATAGCCGTCATTTTTCATGGTTAAATCTTACTAGATGCGCAAGAGTCCCGGTCTCGAGTTTTTAGACTCAGAAAACACTTTTTACACCCTTAAAGAATGGCATTTTTGTTGAGAATTCGTTAATCTGAGCTTGGAAGATTTGAAAAATACATAATGGCAAAAACATCACACAAAAAACTTTTTGAACCTAAAATTAAAAATTTTTTCAAAAGTCTCTCTCCGGTTTTTTGGGGTCTCAGTAGTGATGCACGAGAGTCTCGAGTCTCGACTCTTTGGGTCTCGGTCTCGAGTTACTTGGTCTCAAAAATCGAGACTTTTTTACACGCCCTAAAGATGGCATTTTTGGAAAGAATTTGTTTAGAATTCTAAGCTTAAAAGATTTGAAAAACATAATGACAAATCAAATTTATAAATCCTAATCCTTAATTCAATATCTTTTGTACAGTCTTTTAAATCATTTTTCATATGGCTCAGTGGTTAAATTCTGTGTCGTATTTATCGGAGTTCTACTCCCCGAGTAAAAATCCATTTTATTCTTTAATTTTACAGTTAGTACTCTTTTTCCTGATTCTTAGTCGGAGACCAAATAATCTCTCATAAAACGAAATAAAAAATTCTTTTTTTTTTGCAATTTTAGGCGCATTTCCCTATTGAATTCAATAAAACTTTCATTTTTTTCCCGGCGGCGCCGTCGGACCATTCCTCTTCATAAAAGCTTCAAAAAAATTACCACATTTTTAAAATTTGGTTGCAAATCTATTAACAAATTGAGTCAAAAAATTCAAAATTTTTTCGGCGGCGCCTATCGGCACCGCCGACCCCCCCCCCCCTTCCCGCCAAAGTAAAGCAGAATCCGCAAAAATTTTTTTAATTTTTTGAATATTTAAAAAAAAAAAATCAAAGCACTCCTAAATTGAGTTTTTTTTAAAATTCTGTTCCCCGGAGGTTCCGATGGACTGTAATCGGACAAAAAGCGTTCCAGAAATAAAAATGGAAATTCAAATTTACCGCAAATTGGTTAGATTTTATCATCGGCCCTGAACAAAATTTCGGTTGAACTTTAAACACGATTTTTATAATTTGAAAATTTTTGGAGCTAAAATAATGACATTTTTGAATAAAAAAGTTTCGAAAAAAAGTCTCGGGTTTTTGGGTCTCAGTATCGAGTCTCGGGGTCAAGTCTCGGTAAATTTTGGGTCTTGTGCATCACTAGGTCTCAGTCGGTCAAGTCTCGGTCTCGAGTCTCGATATTGGGTCTCGGAATCTCGAGCATCACTAAATCTTACCATATTTAGGGCGCTAAAGCGCCTCCGGCGGCACCTCGTCGCAAGGACCAAAGTGAGGCCAAGGAGGCCGGCCACCTGATGGCGACCAACCACTTTTTGCGCGAAGGCTTTCGCTACTCGCGCAAGGGTTTGTTCATCGACAAATGGAGTAGACTACTGTTCCCGTTGGCGTTCGCGCTATGGAACACTTACTACTGGACGTACTACTTGTGGTTTATTCAGCGGCACCCGTCAGGCACCAGCAGCGGCGAATGAACAAAACAATTTTTTTGATGTTGTTAAACGGAACATTTAATTTCAAGTGCCTGACAGTGAGAGCCTGGTTATGCCAAGTTCAGACATTCGATTCGAATAATAGACCTTGATTCAAGAATTTAAATATATTGTGAGTTTTGATGCATTTAAAAGGAATTTTTTATCAACAATTTTAATGGGTGATCGAATAAGATTTGAAGTTAAATTTAAATAGATATGAAATTTATTCCAAACATTGATCTTAATAATTAAAGCAATTATGTCAAATTAATAAAATTATTATTTGTGAACGAAATTTAGTTTTCTGCTTTGATAAAAAAAATCGAAAATGGAATTATTGATTAATAACAACGCATGGAAAACGATTAATTCCGGTGAATAGAAGAGTTTACCCACCAAATTGGGTTGCTAATTTTTTGTAAATAGGTTGTTGATGAATAAATGCAAAAATAAAAAATGCCAAAAATAAAACAATTATTTGGAACTCGAGAAGGTCATTAATCATGCCAATTGCTCCCTTCACCAATTCGATGAGCGAGAAAGTGATTAAAAGAATCACTAAAAACAACCCAAATTCAGTAAGTGTTCGCTGCATGCCATTGTCTCGCTTTCGACGAGTTCGGGGATGCTCACGACGTATTTGTGGATGAACATAGACATGATTACGTGAATAGATTTTCCATAAATTCATGACCAGCTGAACCATATCACTTGGCATTACTACCGAATTCTGTGCCAAAACGTTTTGTACGGCTCCGGCACTCATTTTTGCTTCAAGCATGCGCAGAATATTGTCAACTTTTGTGAGAGGCAAAATTTCAGCCAATGTGCCACCACCGTCTACGGCAATTTTTGCTTCACTTTCCTTACGTTTTAATTTTTCAATCAATTTTTGGCCACCTGTTTGGAATGCCAATGTCACCTTTTCAACAAGTTCAGTGCCATCACTAAAAAGTTCGCCTTTTAGCAAAGATTGGCAACCATGCTCTGCACCAAGCATAATCGCATTCTTTAAAACAAATTTTGCGGTTTTCGCATGATTTTTCACAAATTGGCATTCTTCCAACAACATAGACTCAATTTTCGAGCTGTATAATAATATATTATATTAAATTATATAAATTCACTGACTCAGACTGTTTGGTCCAATCGGTGCCTTCTTCCTTTTGGATCAGTTGCTGAATGTGATCAATTTTTGACAGATTTTGCCCAAACGAAAAGTCATTTCCAAGGGATGGATAAATACTTCCGATTAATAATATTATCCAACAGAAGAAATTCATAAGTAATATTTTTTGTTTGTTTTTATTATTAAATAAATGACAATTTTCGAGAATATTTAAACAAAAAATAATTTTATTTATTTAATATGTGATGTGGCAATGCCACCATCATATGCAAACGGAAATGCGTATTTATTATTTTTTATAAAAAATCATTATATTAATGTTTTTACAGGTTTTTTCTATAAATTTAACCACACGAAATAAACAATAATACCCGGACATTTGCAGGTAATTCTTACCAGTCGAGATGCCATCTGTGGAAAAGTACGGCATGTTCGGTTTTAACGTTAAATCTCGAGTGACGTCATTTGAAGTTGTTAATCTTAAGTAAATTTTAAAAATATAACTTGCACACCATATCCATGTTGAAACTTTGATTGGACGCATAAACTGAAGTACATAGAGCATAATGGTGGCACGACTTTTCGTCAGTGGACTTATTCGTCAACGACATTTCGTCAATAAAAGTTAAAAGTAACTGCGTTTCAATTCTTTTTTTTTCACTTTGAAAGTTTTCATGGTAACTTTTCTTTAATACAATATTGGAATGAATTTGAGTTTCGCGCCGAAAAAGAAAATCTCACGCCAGCGCGCCGAAGGCGCGCTGGAAGTTGTGCATTACTGAAGCAACTTTTTGAGGTGCATCTGAAATAAATAGTTTCAACTCAGTACGGTGGACGACTGAGTCCCAGGAACCGAGTTGCGGGTCACTTTGGCAGTTGCACAAAGGGAAATTTTTTTCTTTTTGCTCCAATCGCTTAGCACCCGGTGAAAGGGCACTCCCCTTTCGAGCTATGCCCCCTAGAAGGTTTTTCGGTTTTTTGTCATTAACTTTTTTAGGGGTGGATTTCAGGCGAATACAAATTATTCCCGAGTTTTTAAAAATATTTTTGTGGGTTGTTTGAAAATTTTTTGAATTTTCATTTATGTCGCCACCAAAATTGGGGGAATGCTATGAAAATTCATAACTTTTCTTAAAGAAGAGCATTTCCAATCAATTTGGTCTCATAAAATGCAGAAAAATAAGCGCTATTTTTCAGTCAAGAGTGTTTGATGAAAGGCTTTGGATTGAAAAAGTTATGGTAAATTTTTCGAAAAAAATGAATTTTTGCACAAAAAAATCATAAAAATTTTTTGGATAAGGATTTTCAAAAATGCTCTCATTAGATAAATAGCTTATTTTTCTCTATTAGAAACTATTTTAGTTGGATTTAAAGCGTTAACATAAATCTAAGTATGGTGAAAAAAGTGAAATTGGATTACCAAACCAAAGGGGGTAACCCTTTTGGGATTCCATCAAAAATTTTTTGTTTCCAAATTTCACGAAAATGTCTTTTTTCGACTAAATTTGATGCGCTGAACACGAATTTGAACTTTGTTTTTTGGTTAAACAAAGTTAAACATTGAAAAAGTGCATCAAAATGTGAATAAAAATAGAGAAAATAAATGCGAAGAAATAGTACGCTAAATTGAGAGATTTTGGGAAGACACGTTAGAGGAAGAGAGAGATAACTGTGAAAGTCTTATGTTCCCTTGAGTACTTGCCTCATAGAATTATTGTTTTGGAAAATTACTAAGAGGGGGGAGGGGCTCTGCGAACTTGAATCACAGCTCAAAGATTTGTTGAAATAGTTGGCAAACATTATTAATTTATGAATTGAAGTAGAGGTATTGTTACAAATTGCTTCCCAAATGTTGTACCTGGCACAATCAACGAGTCGAAATTGTGCCATCCCCGTACCCCAAACTGTTGTACCTGGCACTCAACGGTTCAAAACTTTCATCCCCACACCCCAAACCGTTGTCCCTGACTCAATCAACAGTTCAAAACTGGCATCCCCGCACCCCGAACATTGTACCTGAGTTCAAAACTGCCATCCCCGTACCCCAAAGCGTTGTACCTGGCTTCACCCCCAACTGCACACCCCGAACCCCGACCTAGGTAGCGAAGCTCGATAAGCGCGTTAGCGCTTTACCAGCACATAAAAAAGGGTTGTACTTAGGGTGTTAACTAAGTTATGTCGCAAAATTTTTTTGAAGGAAATTTATTTTTTTAAATTCAACAAAATATTATCATGATTTGAAATATCCACCTTTATGATCTATAAAATGTTGCCTTTTTTCTGGATATATTTTTGTCCCCTGTCTTTTGAATGGAGCTGAGCTATGGGCCAAAAACTAAATGTGTTTTTTTTGAACCTATTCTGTTTGAGAATCTATTTTTCTTTTACAGTATAAGATTAGCGGTAATTGCAGTTTTGGTAGTGACAACATAGATGGGAGAAGCTTCATGCAAAATTTGAGGTTTATTGCTCCACCCATTAATTTTTTATGAAACTCCAATTTTGCTCCAGCAGAAATTTTGGGGCAAAAATGGCCCTTTTTAGGGACAATTTTTCGCAATAAGGTTCAAAATGCCTTAGAAAATTTTTAGCTCAACCAAAATTCTTTAATTTTTGCAGACTCGATAAGCATTGTTTAAGCTTCCAAAAGCATTAAACTGGGGCTGATTAAGCTCAAATTCCCCGAGATAGGAGCCCTCAAAAGCGGGCAACGGCCTCCGGGGCCGCAGCTGATCTTGACGTTCTCATGGCCATAACGGAATTTTTGCGCGCCTCCACTTTACCGTGCGCTGCGAGACAACTCCCGGGCCCTTCGATTGACTAATCTTTGCAGAGCCAGGGGCTGGTTTTTGTCCCAGAGAAAATTCGTGGACAATTAGTGAGCGATTGTCAGTTTTTGGCATGGTTGCTAGAGGCGCCATAAAAAATCAGTAAAAAGAGCAGAAATCGTGGAATTGGGGTAGAACAAAGAAAACATGTCCAACAAACATATAAAGAAGAAACAAAGGTAATCCGCCGTAAAATAAGCGAGATATGCATTTTTTAAAATATCAAAAAATTTTGCGACAGAACTTAGTTAACACCCTAAGTACATCACTCCACTAGTTAATCAATTGGTACGCAAGCTTCCCCAAATTTCACAAAACCATAGGGGGGAACCCTTTTGGTAAAATTTTTGAAAAAAAAATTATTCTAAAAATTGTCTGAAAATATGTTATTTGAGGCACTGATTACGAATTCGTCAATAGAAAATAAAAATTGGGAATTTAAAGCGCTTTTTGAAATTAAGGAAAAAAGTCAATCCTCGGGAATTGGGGTCCCGCCGACGGAAAAAATATTAAAAAATTTAAATGCATGTTTTCTTGGGTGAAAATATCGTAGAACACGAATCCGATCTCGATTTTTGCGAATATYGAAAACCGAACCCGAATTCGAACATCGTTCGCAATTTCAGAAAGAACATTTTTGAAAATTTTAGAAAGGTGAAAAATAATTTACGCACCAACCCAAAAGGTTAATCAAAAATGCACAAAGAGCTTGTATTAATGAGAAAACAAAACAATTTAATTGTTTACGGGGTAGAAATTTGCAACATAAAAAATAGTCAACCCAAACAAAAAAAGTTGCCTTTTGAACTTTCGAAAAATGTTCGAATTTGGGTTCAGGGTTCGACATTCGAAAAATCCAAGCTCGGATTCGTTTCTACACATACTTTTACCCTAGAAAAAATGCATTTAAAATTGTAAACATTTAAAAATGTTTTAATTTTATTTTCGTAGGGACCCCAATTCCAAAGGATTGCTGAGAAAACGACTACTTTTGGCTAATATTTTATTGACGAATAAATAATGATTCAAAAATTCTGAAAAAAATAAATTTGATAAGAAAGTCTCTATTTGAGCTTTCCCTAAAATTTCACATTTTTCTATTAAGCCAGTCTCGAGTTATAAAAATTTAAATTATTGATTTAGGGCCTTTTTTTACTTTGAAGAAATTTCTTAAAAGTTAATGTCAAAAGTTCAAAGTTAAAATTAACTTTTAAAAGTAACGTGAATTAAAGGTAACAATTGAAACGCAATCAGCCTTTACTTTGAAGATTTTACTTTAACTTTGAACTTTAACAAGTTAAAAGTAAAAGTGGAATTGAAACGCAAACCTTTAACTTTTTAAAAGTAAAAGTAAAAATCTTCAAAGTTAAAAGTAACAATTGAAACAGGCCCCTGGATTCAGGCCCTGTTCGGGCTCAAGACTTAAGAGGTCCGGCAGTGCCGATAAGTGCCGCCGGGAAAAAAGTTTGAACATTTTCAGTCGGGAAATTATGAATTTTTGGGTCATTTTCTCATAATACAACAACTTTATTGAGCCGTAGAAACATAGACAAATAACGCCGAATTGTAAACAGAATTTTTTTTGAAATAATAATGAATGACAGATTCATATAAAATTTTGGCATAAGGACAAAACGATCTTTTCATGCCTTCATGCCTTCACAGAATTTGGAAAGTAGATGAAAAAAACAAGCATTTGAAGACTCATTCTTGCTTCAATTTGGTTATATTTGACACAACTAGTGAAGCCAATTTTTGGGCGAAGGKTTGTTGTCGAATGAAAGCAAAAATAAAAAGTGCCAAAACAAAGACAATCATTTTGAATTCAAGAAACTCGTCGACCTTGCCTAACACTTCTTTCAAAAATTCAACGAGATTGGAAGTGATCATAAAAACCATGAAGAACATTGCCACGTCAAAAATCAACCGACGCTCACCATGTCTTCGTCTTCTTCGACTTCGAGGATGTTCAAGGCGTATTTGTGGCTGATCATGGAGATTATGGGAATGGATTTGCCAAAATTGAAATGCCAATTGCAGCATTTCACTCGGCATCACCACCGAGTTTTGTGCTAAAACTGTTTGAATGGCATTTTTAGCCGGGCCGGCACTCATTTCCTCTATTATCTGGCGTAGAATCTTAGAGAGAGCAACAAACAGTTGCAGCTTTTTCGATTCAGTATGTTCCTGCGCTCGAGAAAAAATCTCAGCCAATGTGCCGTGAATTCCATCAACCGAAATTTGTTGCTCATTTTCAATCCGTTTCAAATTTGCCACCATTTTTTGACCATCTGTTTGTAACGCCAATGCCATCTTATCAGTGATTATACTTTTGTTGCTTAAAATTTTGCCACTTTTTAGTGCTGCGCAATTCCGATCAACTTCCAGCTTGAGTTGATTATTCGAAATTTTTGCGGGTATTTCAACATTTTCCACCATTTTGCATTCTTCCAAGAGTAGTAAACCCATTAGTGAGCTTAAAATCATTGATTTATTTGAATAAAAGATTGATTTCAAACTCACTAAGACTGATTGGTCCAATCGGCGCCTTCTTCCATTGTTCCTTCAAAAATTTAAGAAATTTCCTAAAATTATTTTAATTTGTTACCTCTCAACTTTTGAATCAGTTGCTGAATTTGATCAATTTTAGACAGATTTGGCCCAGACGAAAAGTCATTTCCAAGGGATGGATGAATACTTCCGATTAATATTATTATCCAACAGAAGAAATTCATAAGTAATTATTATTTTGTTTTTATTATTAAATAAAATGGCAATTTTCGAGAATATTTAAACAAAAAATAATTGTATTTATTTTAATAAAATGATGTGGCATTTTGTGACGTTGTAAGCCATCCTACGCAACTAGAAAAAAATTATTTACATTTTTCTACAAAATGAAATTTATTTAAACAAATATTTTTTGTTGTTTTTTTGTGGAATCAAGTGTTCCCCTATTATTTGTAGGGGAGCTTTTTGAGGGAAATTTCGCTCCAAATGGTGGAATTTATCCGGAAATTTGCAGGTGTCATGGAATTTTAAAAATCTTGGTTTTGTTCTCCGATTTTTTAATCGTGTATCGAAAAATGGGCGTAAAAACAATAATAGCTTAAAAAATTTGTTTTTTACATCTTCAGTATAGGCAAGAAAAATTGCAAAAAGGCGCTTAAAAGGCAAAAATTCTATGAAGAATTTGAGAAAAATGAATTTTTATTAAAATTTTTCAAAAAATTAGTGATCTAGGCAAGAAAAATTTGAATTTTATTTTATTTTCTTCAGAAATATTTCGAAAAAAGCTCGAAATAGGCACAAAAGTCCAAAAAAGTCGCCAAAAATGCCAAAATAGGCTCCAAAAATTTTCAATACCCGAAAAAGGAGTCCTACTTTAGAATTGAAAACCCCAAAATAGGATTTTTAGGACTGAATAGGAAATTTCCGACTGAAAACATGTTTTTCGTGCATAACTCGACAAGAAAAAGCACCAGAACAAATAGGATAAATCCTAAAAGTAGAATCGAGGGTGGTGCGAAGCTTGCGGCCCGAATTTTGCGGCCCCGAAACTTGCGGCCCGAAATTTGCGGCCCGAATTTTGCGGCCCCGAAACTTGCGGCCCGAAACTTGCGGCCCGAACTTTGCGGCACTAATTAAAGTAACAAAAAAAAACAAAAAATGACAACATAACTTTTAATCTTGATAATTATTACACCATTTTGTCATAAAAATGCAAGTAAAAGTTAATACATAGCTCATATTGTCTGGGCTAGTCGTCCCACTGATCAAAATTTTCCAGCGAGTCGGTATTTTCGGATTTACATTCCGATCAAAAGGCTCGACCAGATTTTTCAATGCTAAATTATTGTTTATGCATTTTTTGGCTCGTGGCCTAGTCAAAACGCCCCGGAGCGGGTCCAATTTGTAAACCAAAATTCTATCCTGCATGAAGCGTCTCCATCTTTCAGAACAATAATTAACCTACCTAATTGAGAACAGGGTCATGGTGGTTCCAGTTAAAAAATAAATTTTATCAAAACTATTATTTTCTTTTATTTTTTATCAATGCCGCCAAAAAAAAATTTGATTTTGTCAATGATTTTTTTGCTTTAATTAGGGCGCATGTTTCGGGCCGCAAGTTTCGGGCCGCAAGTTACGGGCCGCAAATTTCGGGCCGCAAGTTTCGGGCCGCAAATTTCGGGCCGCAAGTTTCGGCTAGCCGAATCGAGCCTAAATAAAATTGTTTCGTCAAATATTAAATGACTAAATTTATTTTAAAGCGATTATTTGGTTTGTTGTAAAAAATCAATTTAAATGTCCGGAGGAAATGCCAGCATTTTAAAAAACGTTTGTAGCTGTAAAAACTCCAAATCATTTTTTGAAGAATTCCAAAATTTAAAAAAATGGTTTATTTTACATAAATTAAAAGTAACATTTTGAAAAAGTTGTCAAAAATAAAATAAAATTATGAAACGATTCAGTTAAGCTAAATGTCATCATTGTTTGTATTGCTATTTTTGACCAACCTCCCTTTATTTTGTAGCCAAAATGCAGTGAAACTTTATGAAATAAATGCTATAAGAGATTTGTTTCAAAAATGGGAAGGTAAACAAAAAAGTTAAGGGAAATTTTTGAAAATTGTCGTTTTTTCAAATTTGTAATCAGATTCAAATCATTTTGTGATTTTAGCAATGCATGAAGGCGCTGAACTTCCAATGTAAGTTTCAACAGAGTTAATAATAGCAAAGAGAAAAATGATCGAGGATCGAGACCAAAGATTCAATTTGTGTTTGTTGCAAAAATCCATAAATTATTTTTTTAGTGAATTATTGAAGTCGATGTTGGCAAATCAATGTCAGCAAATCTGTATGCTTGCTAAGAAATACGGTTATGTAAATGTGGAGGATTTTGAGGAGATCATAAGCCAAATGGATCAATACTGTTGCCGAAACCACAACATTTTGACTGTACATAATGAGGAACTTATTGAAAAGTTGGCATTAAATTTAGAGGAAATTGAACAAAAAATGACGCAAATGGTGAAGAAAATTGAGGATTCCGAGAAAACTTATGTGACAATTTTAAAGAAAAAAGTGCAAAAAACTGAAAAAAATTCTTTGAGCTCGGAAAAGGCCCAAACTGTTCAAGGGGTGTACAAATTACTTCAATCGATTGAACAGAAATTGGGGGCAGGGCCTGCTAAGAAAGTCCTTAGACAATTTCTGAGGAAGAGTACGGTATTTAAGCCAAGCGAATTTCTAAAAATGGCCATAACGATGTTAGCAATTATGTCGCAAACTGCAAGCGAATTGAACAAACAGAGCAACAGAGCTGTACAACCTACTGAACAGCTTCAACTCCAGCTTGTTCATCTACAAACCGCTGGTAAAAATGGCCACTCAACGCAAAAGCGTCGACGAAAACGCGATCGAAAAATGCTGCAAAACATTCGTTTATTTGCATTTTCGGCGGTATATGTTATTTAATAAACACATAAATAAATTCCAAGGAAGTCGACAAAGGGGTTGTCGATATCGTCTCCTCAATATGATACACTATATACGATATTTACGATACACCAAAAAACCGGTACACGATATGGGCAAATTACGATATTTACGATTACGATACGGTAAAAAAATTCAAAATTTTCTCCGGCGACGCCTATCGGCACCGCCGACTCCCCTCCCAAATCTGGGGTCCAAGTCAGGTCAAAAATTACGTGATTTTTAGCGAAAATATGATACGATACGTTATGGCTCTAAATTCGAGATTTACGATTATGATACGATACGATACACATCCTTGCTATGTATATAATAATGAAATTTATTATTATATGTATATAATCTTTTATAAATTGGTAAAATTGGAGTCTTTACACTGTCCAATAAAATACTAAACAATTTCGTTTTGTCCCATCAACAGATCGCAGTGCATGCAGCCTTTGTGATTCTCTCATTGCTCATGGAAATGTTCGTCGAAATAATGGCACAACCGGTTATCATTGCCTTAGCAACTCTGTGGCTGTTCAATCTTCTTCGCACTCAACAAGTGATGATTTTGAGCGACTTTCTATGAAAAACCCTTTCTTTTTTATACATTATAAATTTTCATTTTTTATATCTTTGAACCAGTAAAATTGTGAAAACTCTTTTTTTATTAAACCAAATATAAATTGTCATTATCCGCCAGTGGCCGCTAAAAATGAGGAAGATTAAAGTTAATTGTCAACTCATACAACATAATAATAAAATTTTTTATAAAAAAATTTGCGTTTAATAAATCAATCAATAAAAAAAAAACAACAAAAGCATCATTCAATTTCATATGACAATGCCAATCCATATTTTTGATGCCAAGTAAATTTATTGTAATATGCCCGCTCCCGAGAACTGTTGGACCCTTCGCAGTCCGGGCTGTCTCGCTATAGTTGGAAGTTTTGGTGGCAAAAAAGGACGAAGACGAGGCTGCTGCAAAAACCTTTATTTTCATCTCCTCCAAGATTAACCGAACGAACTGATTGAATTTGGATCTAATATTCGAGATAAGAACATTTTAAAGAGAATTCTTTAATTAATATTTAAATTCAGCCCCCCTCCAACGAAAAATTGGGCAAAATCTAATGAGTCAAAAATTCAAAATTTTCTTGGCGGCGCCTATCGGCACCGCCGACCCTCCCGCCCCAGAAGCCTGAAATAAACGCTTAAAAGTACCACGACAATGTTTCCAAAAATTTTCTCAGCGGCCGGGCCCCTCCCATTCTTAAAAACGCTTCTTTTCAAAAAGCGACTGCAAAGAATTGCTTGCAATTTTGGTTGAAATCTCTCATCAATACCATATAAAATTTTTCTCGGCGGCACTTGATATGGATTTAAGATTGAAACTGAAGAGTAAAAAAATTATCTAGTCTACAAGAACCGAAAAATTCCGGATCGGTTCTCGGTTCACAACCATAATAATGAGGCATGATTTTATATAATGGTTTGAACAAGCGTTTCATTTTGAACATGTTTTTTATTATTTGGATGAATCTGGACTAGATCGTTGGTCACAATGTTCGCGCTCTTACTTTCTGTTGAGGTGATCGAAAATGACGCATCGGAGCAGAACGAACATGRCAAAGGCGTTGGTGAAAAAAAACGGTTTATTTGGCACAATTTGGTGAGACCAGAGACCTTGGCAAATATTCCAAGAAAGAGTTGCGTGAAATTTGTGTAATTAGAATTTGCAATGGCTGCCGGCCGATGCGTACGTTAAAAGTTGGGAGTGTGATAACTAAAGAATTAATAAAGGTTTAACAACAATCAAACTTCATGGTTAAATTCAAAATTCCTTGGAAAATGGTTGACCATGGATATGTCGTATAAAAACGGAACACACAGAAAAGGAAAAATCGGCTAAAATGCTCTTAAGTGAAAGATGCCCTTGGGCGCGACACGTACCACATTGAACGTTAGTTATAATTCCTCAGAAATTCCATCGAATTTTCAGATGCCCCAAAGAGGCCGCCTTTGGTAAATGATCCAGCGAGTAAAACTTATTGTTTTACATGTAAATTTTAATTTTTCAAAAACACTGGACGAGTTAAATAGGAATTTTCAAAAAGACAAAGCAAAATGTTGACGAACAAAAGAGTTGTGTCCGATCTAAAGGCGTCATACGAGGAAATGATTACAATTCACTCATGAAAAACATATGAAGTGGCAGTTCATTTCAGCCCAGCAAATATGAAAAGCTTGTTTGCCACATAAACCATTAGAAATGCCAACTCAGAACTAAGGGGAAACAGGAAATGAGCATTTCCTCTTCCCCACAAAATCCGGAAATACAATTTTTTGTTTTGGCTTTTGTTAAATTGCAGTCATCGTCCACCAATTCCTTGGCTATAAAAGCGAAAAAATAGCCATAATTTAAATATGTTGAGAAATAAATATCCACCCTAACTTATTGAAGAGATTTATAACCAAACAAACAAAAAAGAAAAAACCAAAAAAAAATTTTTCTATTTTTAGATTGAAATAATTCTAACTCGTATTAGATTTTAATTGAAATAATCAAATTTCTACATTTTTACACTGAGAAAATGCTCCTTTTGTTTTTGATGTTAATCCTATTCAAAATTAATTTATTCCATTGTCAACTACAAAAAATGGAGAATGTGAAAAACATTTTCCAGGAAATCGAAGGTATGCCAAAACGATTTAAGAATCAATTTCTGAGAATCTCTAGTCAATCTTAAAATGAAAAAAATACCCTTAAATATTTTATAAATAAGTTCAAAAATATCATATTTTAGGAATGTTGAGAAATGATGATTGGACCAAACACCCAGAGTAAGTTTTGTTTGGAAATATAAAATTATCTTTTTATTAGAAACTGGACGGGATCGGAATCCCGCCAAGATTTTTCGAGATCCCAAAGGATTAAATTTGGGATCCCGACCGAGCCGCTTTTTGAATTGTTCAGGATCGATCGAGATTTGGCCGCCGGGATCCCGTCCGACCATTCTTTGAAAAAAATGTTCGGGGTTGATCGGGATCGGTATTAACCGAAATCCCGATTCCAAAAAATCGCTTTGCCAGGTCTTTAGGGTTCCGACCGAAGCCCCTCCCCAAAAATGTCCCAAATCCCCCGAAAAAAATTCAGCTTTACCGCCAATTTCTGGTTTTTTATGGGACCAATGAAAAACACTATTTTTAACATTTAGAGAATTATTGAAGTCGATGTTGGCGAATCATTGTAAACAAATTTGTATAAAAAGCGAAGTAACCAAAGGAGCAACCGAATATAAATCAACTAATGATTTTGAAGAGATCAACGATCAACTGAATCACTTCTGCTGTCGTAGTAGCAACATTTTTGAGAAACAAAATGAGGAATTTGTGCAACAATTGGCATTAAATTTCGAGAAAAGTGAACAGAAAATGGAGGAAATATTGACGGAGTTGRCGACGGTAGCGGAAACAACCGCAACAAAAACATCTACGAAATCTTTGAGCCCGGAAAAGGCCCAAACTTTTCAAGCGGTGCACAAGGTTCTCCAATTGATTGAACAGCAATTGGAAGTGGGGCCCGCTAAAAATGCGCTTAAGCAATTTCTGGGAAAGRGTACGACGGTATTTAAACCAAGCGAAATTCTGCAAATGGCCACAACATTGATGGAAATTAGAGCGGAAAGCGCAAAAGAATTGGCCAATCTGGGAAATCAGTTTAAACAACATCGTTTCCACAAACAGCTTACACACGCACAAAAACGACGTCTAAGACGTGAAATTTTATCGAAACAACAAAGTCGGATTTTCATGCTGCTGGTGTTATCGGCGGTAAGAAAATAATATTAAAAAACGGAGAAATTTGCATTTAGTCATTTTTGTCGCTCAAACATTTTTTTCCCGTTTGTCAAGTCGGGATCAAAATGTTAGCTTGATCAAATGATTTTTAAATTAATGCTGGTCACATTGGATGTGATTGATACTAGAGATCGGACAGTACGGGAAAGTACCGACGCTTTTTCGGGATTTTCGGTACTTTTGGTGTCGGTTTTCCCGTAAAGTACCGACCGAACCTTCTGGCCGGTCTCTAATTGATACTAGTGTTAGGCACGGTACGGTATTACCGCGGTAATTTTTTCGGTTCCGATTCGGTATACCGACCGAGAAAAATGGTGGGATTTCGGTATTCTTCGGTAACGGTAATTTACCGAATTACCGTTATCGATTACCGAAAAACCCCGTTTGCCTAACACTAATTGGTACGATCATTTCTAGGGATCATATATGGAAATGGCTTGAATTATTTAACATTACGAAAAATTAGCAAATCCATACGAAATTTTCTTGTTCAGATCGTCGTATACGCTGCATTTGTCATACTCACAATTATTTTCACTACATTAAATAAAGCAATGGAACAGCCGATCATCTACATTTTGGCCACATTCGGCCTGTTCTACCTTCTACAACGCCAGAAGGGCTTTTTGTCGGACATTCTTCCGAGCAAATGAATCTGATCAGATATTTAAGTTTTGAATTTTTGAGATTTTCAGTTCTTCTTCTGGTTTCAACTCTTTTTTGGACTCTGTTTGATTCATTTCCTTCTTCCTTTTTTATTTGAATTTTTTTTTCAAACAGTATAAAAAACGGAATTTTTTTGAAGTTAACGCAGGAAGGATACCATTCGTACTTTTTTTTAAAGAAATGTACTGTTTTTGGTCGATGTACTTTTTTGCAGGCCTGTGCACGGTTACCCGTAACCGCGGATACCCGCGGCGAACCGCGGTTAACGGTTATGGAATTTTGAGGACGTGCGGTTACGGTCGGTTAACGGTTATGACCACTAAAACTGCGGTTAACCGTCGCATCCGTTGTTTTATTGATTGTTGAGGATTGAACGATTTGCCTTTATAATTTCTTTGACTTTTATTCACATTTTACAATTCCTACCGTTGTCCAATGGCTAAGTGGTAGAACTCCTAGACTGATTTTACTGATTATTTTTGGTCTAGGTTCTAGCCCCTTACGCTGTTATCGTTTTATCATTTTATTTATATTTTAATATCCCTCCTTTTTAGTGTTTTTACAATTTTTTGCAAAAAATTTAGCTATAAAAAGTAAAATTCTAAGGATTTACATAAATAATTAGTTCCTTTTAGTACACTATTACCTAAAAGCAAATCATCCTACTTTAAGTATGTTTTTATCTCAAATTCAATTTCTAACATACTAATTAATAGAGGCGTGATTTTCATTTTGCGAATAGGGTTTGACGAGAGAAGCCCAGAATAGCATTAATTTCGAAAAGTTTTAGAATTAAAGCGACTTTTTAGTCAATAAAATCAATATTTCGGATTTTTTGAGAATAAAGCTTGATCAGTTCTAGCACATTTTGTAATCAATATTCATCTTTTGGGAAGGCTTTTATGCAGCGCTAAATGAAACACAAGAAAACACAAACCGAAACAGAGCAATAAATACAACTGCTGGACCAAATTTTTTCAAGAATGAATCTGGATCACAAATTACAATAGCAGAAGTTTGAAATTATCATAAGATTTTGGAATTGCCCTATCAACCGATCAGCGTGGGTGAATGCCCAAATAGCGGGCAACAAATACACGCAGAATGGAAGCCAAATTCTCGATGGTTGCATTGTCCAGAATGCTCTCATTGTCCCCGGGGGTGTGCCAAAACGGAGGGAACGGCACCGAGATGAGATGTAGCACCGGAACACCTGTGAAATGGGAAAGTGTTGAATTATTGGAGGTGCACCACAACTTGATTAGGTGTATTATGATTCGATCACCCCATGATCGGATCAATCACAACCAATGATCACACATACACCAATTAGCACCCTAAGAATTGGTACTTATTTTAACGATGATCAGAACAAATTCAAAAAAGATAAAAAATGTTGCTTTGGGACAAAATGGCGACCCTGACTTACGAACCCTTCTTCATGAAAGCGATGTGATCGTCCTCGACAGCACCAAACGATGTACCGTAATAAAATATTCGCGGGATTCGATTCAGCAAATTCATCTTGGCCAACTGTTCCTCTATAAATTTACAACATTTTTTGCTAAGGCCCTGTCCCGTCCTATTCCCACCGATGAACGGTAACTGCTCAAACAGTGCCGTTGTTCCATGTCCGAACGTACTTTGAATACGAGGATTTTTGGCACCCAACAAATCCAGCAACATGAACACATCCTTTTAAGGAAAAAACGTTCCCTATGTTTTAGAATGTTAATTTAAATGGGCTTCATGTGCCTGCCGTTAAAGTCCAGAAGCAGTCTCGACGAGCAAATTTGTTAGTCTCAAGCAGAGTTGGACGGGACCGGAACTGGTGGGTACTGAAGTCTCCAATTTTGAGACTGAATTTCAACCTTATAAAATCCCGGTTTTTTGGCCGGGATTTGATCAATTTTCCCACTTATAAAATCACGTTTTTTGATTTTCTCAATCCTGGTCCCGTTTTTTCCCAAAAATCCCGGTCCCGGCCAACTCTAGACTCAAGGCACGGATATCGTTTTTAGGATAGCCATCAAGTACGCCGACTGAGCCCAGCGAAGAATATACATTTGAGTCTCAGAAATGTGTCCACTCTTAAATTGAGATTTGTGTTTAGCTCGTCGAGACAGATTGCTTGATATATTTTGGACCGGTCAACTGTAGTAAATCCAAATTTCTCGCCCACCCCTCAAAAAGATTAATCCATCTCACAATTCGATCAATTTCTCGACTGAGCTCGAATGCACTGCCATCAGTGCTTGGGTACCACTTGCGCTCCAACATTCCCGCCAAATGCCTRGCCCCGTAGATGGAGTCCAAGTGGGTCCACTCATGGAAGGCCTCCTCCCCGTCCAGGAACACCAGTTGGAGAGTGATGTGCTTGAAAAACATATTGTTTGGAGTTTCGTATTATCCTTGGCCATGGTCCGACACGAATCGCAGAATGATAAGAAATTCCAGAAAAAAAGGCTTAGAATCCGTAGCACGACAGTTGGATAGTGTAAAAAATAAAAAGCAAAAAACTGGTTAAACCCACCCCCCACCCCCGTTTTTTATAAAAATATAAATTTCAGTCTTTTGATTTCGAAGGCTGTCACCGAATCTAATTTTCCGCCCTCTCCTCTACGCGTGTTAAGCGGTGGTGGAATTGGCCAAGAGTTTGGGACGATGCCGCCGCGGGGGAGTTGAAATTGTGAGAAAGCGCCGCGCGATGGCGGCGCCAAAGCCACCCCCCGCCGGCCAATTGTCCGCCGCGACGGTGGCGGACCCACGGGCCATTGACGGCGGTGGGATGGCTGTTGCTGCTGTTTTGGTGACTCAACAATGTTTTTTCTTGATGTTCATGACAAAAAGCGGTTATGGGTCAACTCCATCTCATCAGAAATGTTTAGGAGAATTAAGTGATTAATGTTTAGCAAGCGCATTTTTGAGCCGATTGAAAATTTCCACCGGGTAAAGGGACCCTCCACACAGAAGCCTAAAACCCGGGTTAAAGCCGGAGCGACAAAAAATTTGATAACTAGTTTTGGGTTGGGTCTAGGCCAGGAACGTAGCTCGAGAAAAAAATTCGGAGGGGGGACTTGAGCCGTCTGAGCGGGCGCTCAGATGGCCTCCCCATCTAAGCGCCAGGAGCGGCCCAATTTTTTGTTGATGGCAATTTGATAAGAAAAATGGTCAAAAAATTGTAAAAGTGTAAAACAATAGGGTCCCCCCTCTTGTTGTTTTTCTTCAAATTTCATTTCGGGGGGGGGGGGGGAATTCCCCCCTCCACTCTGGCTACGTCCTTGGTCTAGGCTTATGATGCACTTTTTCCGAAAAAAGTATGGCACACCAATGGTGCTAACAATGAGATGGAATTGGCCTCGTTTCGCAAAAAAGCACCGAGCGAATAATGAGGCAGTGTAAATCGAAGTTGAAATGTTTCGGTTTTGAGTTTTTCTTAATAGAGCAAATTTGATGAAAGTAATGGACTTAAAATTTCAAAAATAGAATTTGGGGTTTTCAAAAAAGATTTAAAAAAATGCCCATCTTCTAGCATAAATCGAAAAATTGTGCACAAAAGACACTTTCATAACAGACAAACAAATTCAGGACAGCAGAGCAACAATCATAAAAAAATAATAATAGAATCAAAATTCGAGATTTTATTTCTGAGCCACAGGTTGTAGAAAGTTAAAAAGCATTTGTCACTCAAACCCCTTTCGACCTTCGCACCGGTAGCCAAACTAAGTAATAAGCGTAGCCAGAACTAAAATTTCGGATTTTTTTTGTTGCGAATTCTGCTTTATTGTTGGGTGGTCGCTGTCTCTTATACACATCTAGATGTGTATAAGAGACAGCTTTTCAAGCGGTGCACAAGGTTCTCCAATTGATTGAACAGCAATTGGAAGTGGGGCCCGCTAAAAATGCGCTTAAGCAATTTCTGGGAAAGGGTACGACGGTATTTAAACCAAGCGAAATTCTGCAAATGGCCACAACANGACCATCGGGCAATTGTCATTTTATGACCAGATCAACCAGGTTGGATCGAAATTTAAAAAAAAATTTATAAATACAATTTTTCAATATAAAATAATATGCTGATTTCCGCAAATTTGGGCCCAAGACAATATCTACACTCATCCTTAAGAACAAAGGAAAACCTAGTACAGTAAACTCTGTCTCTTATACACATCTAGATGTGTATAAGAGACAGTCATTAATTCATTCAATTCCTTTATTATTTTTCTTTAGTATATGTAAAAAAAAATTTATAAATACAATTTTTCAATATAAAATAACATGCTGATTTCCGCAAATTTGGGCCCAAGACAATATCTACACCTGTCTCTTATACACATCTAGATGTGTATAAGAGACAGGTTTCCCTCCCCTCCCCCCTGGATACGCGCTTGCTTCAACTTACAAGAGCTTTCGTTGGGTATACACTCGTCCGGTAGCTGTTAAGTTATTGTTCAGTTTGGGTGTATTATCTTTAATTTTTAGAAAATCATAAATTTTCCAATGCTCGAAGAAAAATAAGGTAGGTAATTAAACAACTAGAATCAAGGAATTCTGCTCTTTACTGTCGTGTCGTATTTATTTGAAATTGGTTTAAAAAAACAAATTCCACGCGCTCACCCCCTCCCTCCAACAAAAAAATTGTCTGTCCACTGCACTCGCCCATTCACGCGCGTGTTGTTCCCAAACCCCACCAAGCAACAACAACACAACGAGGGCGTACCCAAGGGAATTTGTAGGCCAGAATAAAGATAAAAACAAAACAAAAACTTCAGGGTACGCCCATATCAAAACAACAACAAAACAATAAGCCTGGAGATGAACCTGATACGTCCTGGCAGCCAACATCGGGCCAAGCGTTTTGGCGATGTCCAACAACAGAGCGCATGGCAGGGCCGAATCAGTGGCACCCACAAAAACTTTTCTGAATGGCAAAAATTTTGGAGCACGTAAAAAATTTTATATTTCCAAAAAAAATATTTTACTCCGACCAAGTACGACTTTGTTTTTGTATTTGTTCAAACCCCGGAATGATTTTAGAATCGTAGTGGCACGCCAATACTAGTCGTCGATGGACAAGCGGATCGTAGGTGGCCACCAGGTTGTGGAAACTTTTCACTCCCATTGGCGTGTGTGCCGAAAAACTGTCCCATTCGGCGGTGAAGCCGAACTCCTCGACTTTGGTCTTCAGATACTAAAACTGAGATTTTTCGGGTTTTGATTTATTCAATTTTCACCACAAAAAAAAGAAATGTAAACCATTCCAAATTCGTAAATTTAAAAACATTAAAAATCGTACATTGGCAACATCGTCGTGTTGTGGAGTGCCAACCTGGCGCTCGACAAGAATCGGCCTGAGCAAGGCCCAGATCGACTGAGCATCGGTCAGTTTGACCAACCTACGGATCTCCTCATCCTGGAGCCAGCTGAGCTCATGTTTTCTCTGAGATTGATTGTTATTTATCATTCTAATGCAACATCCTAAAAACAATGAAGGGTGTATTTTTCCTTTTTTATTGCATTTTTGTTAAGCAATTTTTCCAAAAAATGTTGATTTTACGGGTGCATTTCCGTTAACAAAATTTTGAATTTTACCCTATTTGTTAACAGATTTGCAATCTTTCTGAAGATTTTTAGGAATGCGGCGAGGTACTGAACATATTTTTAAGAAAATTGGGAAAATTAAACATTTTTACAAACCAGCAGGGTCCCCCCTACGGTTTTTCTCAAAAAATTTTTCGGCCCCCCTGGCTCCGCCCTTGCTCATTACTTTGGAATGAATAATTAAATGTACGCCCAAAGGCGTTTCACTGAATGGCTCAAATTTTCCACCGAATTGATCGGCGTCTGCTTCTTCACCTGATTCGTCTTCCACTGGGCCAGCGCGTGTGAAACTGTGGTGGAAAGCAGCAGAAAAGCGATCAGAGGCAGCAGCAGGCGATGTTGGTCGCTGTTCATAGAACGGGGAACAAAAAACAATGGTGTGATGGATGCAAATGGAGCTGCTATCACATCGGCTTGCTGATGTGTTCACGTAGCAAGCAATCAATGCTGATGACCCTGGAGGGGAAATGGGAAATCTACTTTTTCTTAGCCGGAGCTATCAATTTTTTGTCCCGAAAATCCCGATCACAATTCTATTATGAGCTTAAGTAAGAAGAGAGAAATGCGTTTTTTCGGATTATATTCCGTTAATGAAAATTTTTCCGGATGGTCCGGTTTTCATAGACGAGAGGTGATTGATTCTGGGAGAGGACTGTACAAATAAATGCAATCAACAATAGTAAAGACAACAAATATTTTGTTTTATAATAGTTTTTATTAGAAAGCAACGGTTCAAAGAACAAAACATAACAATGGAAATGATCCCCCCGCATTCATTAATAAACGGAAGTTGTGGGGAGAGAGAAATTTTGCGGAAAGTAAAAGTGATTGATCGTTGCACGGGGAAGAAGCCAGAAGGTAGCGGCTATGTCATTTTTGCGATAGCAGCAAATATATTTTGGCGTTAGTTGCAATGTGTGCAGTGAACGCGCACTGATTTTCGGAAGATTGGAGGTGGAAGGATGAGGGAACAGGAAGTTTCGGCCCCGCCGGTTCGGCCCTAGACGTTTCGGCCCATACCTTTGAAGTGCCATACTCTTCTTGGAACAATCAAAACGAAACAAATTTCGTATCAATCGAAAGTTTTTGTTGGGTAGATTTTGTATTCAAACAACAAGGTGATTAAATCCCATTCAAAAAAGTTATAATCGAAAACTACCACAAAAACTTAGTTTTTCGCTCTTTTCAAACCATAACTTTAAAGGTTTATATCATCGTTTAGTCCCTGCTAGATAATAGCTTCTAAACATATTTTTCGATTGGTACCTAATTATTAGTTTGGTTGGTTCTGTGAAGAGTTATAGCGCTTCAAAGGTCTGTGGCCGAAACGGGGGCAGGGCCGAAAGGGCGGAGACGAAACGTTTGGGCCGAACCGGCGGGGCCGAAAAGACCCCACTCAAGGATGAGAGGGGGCTTTGATCATGATCAAATCAGAGATGTTAATAGTGGAGTTGTTGGTGGTGGAGAGAACAGTCCTCCCACACCTTCTGCGCCTTTTGCTGCTGGTGAGAAATTTGGGGTGAAAATAATCCACGTTACACGCACGCGCAGGTGAAAAATTGGGATACCTATGTGGGTATTGTGTGTATGTACAAATCCCACTAAACAAACATGCAGAAGACAGATGGGCAGAGAAAAAGAAATAGGCTTTGTCGAGGTGGGTCAATCGCGTCCCAGTTCAAAAAGGGCCACACGCCCGTCCCAGCCACAAAATTTGTTATTTTTATTTTTTGGCTAACATTAGAGCCGGGGTCGTATCGAAAATTTTAAAATAAGGACATCAATGGCAAAAAATAAGATTTTGGGGTCCAAAATAAGGGCATTTTACAAAATGTTCAAAAATGCAGCAAAATGTTTATTCATGAAATGTGCTTTTTTAATCCTATTTGGTAAAAGTTACCATCTGAGGGTTTGGCTAAGATTTTGTTTGAAAATAAGGACGAAGGCCTGAAATAAGGACACATCTTATAAATAAGGACAGTCCTCTGCATTAGAGTAAGGAAATTCTATTTTATTAAATGTCTGGCTAAGTTTATGAGTAGGGGGTCATTCTCGTCCCGCCACTGCCGTCCCGGCCAGTCCCGTCCCGGGCCACTCCCGTCCCAAGTTCAAAAATATTCGGGGGGGGGGGCGTAGAATCCAAATCTGACCTCCGTTTTGACCGATTCCAAACCTCGAACCCGGATTCGAACATTTTTTCAAATGCAAAAGCAAAAAAAACTATTCAATGGGATTAGAAGCTTAAAAAGATGCAAAAATTCTAAAATCTATTCGAAATGTACCCAATTTTATTTTATAGATCACATTTGCTGTTCAAAAAAATTGGTTGGGATGGGAGTGGCCCGGGACGGGACGGGGGTGGTGGGACGGGAGTGGCCCGCTTCGAAGTTTTGTATGGGAAAATCGTAAAAATAGAATTTCACTCGTAAAGTTTTGTGAAAGGAATTAAAAAAAGAAAAGAACAAAGTACCTAACTTACCAATCCAAATAAAATGTCTACTCCAACCACACTGATCAGAGAATCAATCAAAAATAGTTAATTAAGCGATTTGTGCAATACGGGGAAAGAGAGAAAAGAGGCGGCAAGAAGAAAAAATGGAGGAGGAATGAATGAAATATGAACAAAAGTTCAGCCGGTAACACTAACACAAATCGGGCAAATTCTTGATGAGACAAATCGATCTAGAGGTGGAGGGGTGGGGGGGGCAGGGATGGACGAAATTTCGTTTCGTTTTTGTGTTTTATCGTTGTTTTCGTCGGTTTTTGGTTTTCGTTATCTTTTGTCATCAAATATTTAGGGAAAGGGGGGGGGGCTGACCCCCCTCGCGACCATTGCTGGCTACGGACCCTGGATCAATCCTTACGAGCCAATTCGTACGTAGACAAAAGGTCCGCCGGTCGCTTGGAAAACGACAAAAGGTCCGAGTTTTATATCAATCCGACGACACTAATGATTTTTGTAATTAATGCAATATGTAGTTAGGGAATTGAATTTTCTGAACCGTTTCAATCATCCAACTCGCTTCCGGCCGACTCGCCTTTGTCCCCAGTCACACAACTCGCCTTTTGCGTGAAGAAAAGAATGATTCGTTAGAAAAAAGTGTCATTTACTAAACCAAAAATTTTTTTTCGACGATTCATATACCAGTCGACTCCTCTCCCTCTCTAATGCACGAATCTGAAAATATTTTGAGCGGAAACCACTTTGAAGAAGGTTATAGCCCCTCAAAGTTGGCCAAAGACCACAGGGGGGACCCTTTTGGTTTTCAAAGTCGATAAAAAGCTATTTCTAGGGGTATTCGGGGGCGTAGAATCCGAATCCGCCTCCAGGCGGGGCAATTTCTGACCCAGACCCGAATTAGAACAATTTAAAATCGATTTGTTGGGTATTTCTACCTTATACGGTAATGGAACAAACTCGAATAATTCATACACAATTGATTCCTCTTGTTGAGCTGAGCACGAATCTGCAAAAAATGAAACCACTTTGAAGAAAGTCATAAGTAGGGCCACGATTTATATGGAAATCCATATTTTTTTTTGCGCACTCGGAACAGCGTATAAATGCCATAAATAGTGTTTTTAACTTTGGTTGGAGCTTCTAGAGCCCATTTTATAATCTCCATATTTCGCGATTTTTATCCATATTCCATATTTTGCTATTTTTCAAAAATTCCTTAACAAAAATGCAATAAAAACGAAAAATACACCCCTAAGAATCGATTTTAAAAAACAAAAAATGCACCCCTAAGAATCGACTTTCCCCCCCCCCCGAAAATTTTTTCTGGCTACGCCCGACCATCCTTAAAAGTCGAGCATTTTGTGCAAAATTTGCTTAACATAAACATAATAAAAACGAAAAATACACCCCTAAGGATCGACTTTTTCAAAATTTTCAAAAAATACACCCCTAATGACCGTTTTTCAAAATAAAAAAATGCACCCCTAAAAATAGACTTTTTTGCGACAAAAAATTCTGCCACCAAAAAATAAAATTTTTAAAATTCGGCTTATTTTCAAAAATTTTCTCTAAAATGCCGTAATTTGCATATTTTTATTGCTCTTATTACTTCAAGAAGGAAATCTTGCCCATTTTTTGCTATACATATTTGAAAATTTTTTTATCCATATTTCGTCCATATTTTGAGTTTTTGCCCATATTTGGTCCATATTTTGCAATTTWTCATCCATATTTTATGGCCATATTTCGAGATTTTTTATCCAATATAAATCGTGGCCCTATTCTACCAGCACTCAGCTGGTGCAGCATTGAATCCAGCATGGCGATCTGAATTTAGGGCAAAAAATCCTGCTAGCTGGAGTTGCAGGTGGAGTTTTCGGTCCGTCAAAGAAAGCACGTTATAAAAAACCTCCATACCTTCCAACACGGCACTTTTTATGAGCCATGACAATTTAGGGCTATTTATGAAGAGCCGGATACCTTTTGTTGAAAAATTTCTAATCGAAAATTTTGTAGATTTTATTTCTAAAAATGTAATTTGTTTTTTGCGAATCCTGCTTAGGTATATAATTGCCATTAAAAATTCAAAATTTCCCCGGCGGTGCCTATCGGCACCGCTGACCCCCAACCCCCCAACAGTAAAGCAGAATTCGCAAAAAAAAAAAAAATCGCCCTTTTGAGAATTTCTTAACAAAAATGGTACTTATCTTTTTTTGTGAAGAAAATGTGGAAATGGATAGTTACCTATTTTTGGTTTGTCAAAAACTTTAAAAGAATTGCAAACTCAAATTTAGGGCCTATCAAAATGGTTTAACGGGTGTACCATGGCCACGGGCAGGGCAGTTTTGATGACCATCGGGCAATTGTCATTTTATGACCAGATCAACCAGGTTGGATCGAAATTTAAAAAAAAATTTATAAATACAATTTTTCAATATAAAATAANGACCATCGGGCAATTGTCATTTTATGACCAGATCAACCAGGTTGGATCGAAATTTAAAAAAAAATTTATAAATACAATTTTTCAATATAAAATAASATGCTGATTTCCGCAAATTTGGGCCCAAGACAATATCTACACTCATCCTTAAGAACAAAGGAAAACCTAGTACAGTAAACTAAAATAAAAAAAACCCCCGTTAAAAAAAGAACTAAAAACAAGAATAAAAACAAAAAATAAACCCCGATGGGCCTTTAGCTCGCCCGGTGGGAGACGAAGGCAAAAAACAAGGTTAGCCTTACCAACAAAAAAAGAACCCTTTTTAGGGGGGTCTTTAGCATAAAGACTTATAACCAAAAACCCAAAAAAATCTAAAAATAAAGGCCTCCCCCAGAACAATCTGAGATTTTACTTAAGTCTAAAAAACCCGCCAATAAACAAAATAAAAAGAAAAAGCCACACAACGTCTACAAAGTGCCAATACAAAATAGAAAACTCAAAACCTAAATGATGCGAGAAATTAATAGTCTTTTGATAAATCCGACCACCCGCGGCTCTTAAAAACAAAAGCCCAAAAAGCACATGGCAACCATGGAACCCCGTAGTTAAAAAAAAATTCTCCCATAAACCCTGTCCCTTAAAGCGAAACCACAATGCTTATACTCAAAACCTTGAACCATCAAAAAAAGGAGTCCTAAAAAAACAGTTAAAACTAAAGTTAAAACTAGGGTTGTGGGCGGTCGGTTTTAAACCGGGGGTACCGGTTTTCGGTTAGGCCGGTTTTGCGATCCCCGGTTTTCGGTTTCGGTTTTTGGCCGACACCCGGTTAACCGAAAACCGAAACCGGTTTTTAGCAATTTTTTGGTTGGACGAATTCAGTTTTCAGTTTACATATACGTGCTCAGCACGTTGGCAGCAATCCAACGGTATAAAG
>MEIZ01000140.1:183334-205443 GCA_001723225.1 Globodera ellingtonae | reverse complement strand
TTTTTTCATTTTAATTTTAGGGTCTAAACATCTTTATTTCAAAAAGCTGAGTTCAGAATTGGATTCTTCAGACTTTTTTTGGCTGGAAAACAAATAGAAAAAGTTAGTTTCTCCCAGAAAAAGAGCCATTTAACAATTACAAACCCTCAAAAATGCCCACAAATTATTAGCATTTAGTCACGACTTTTTGGCCTTTTTGTTCACTACATACTCAAGCGGTGGTTTCAGTGCCCCAATTGCTCTAAATCTGGTAGTTTGAAGCCTTTGCTCTTAAAATAACCACAATAGACATCCATAGATTTCATACCCTTCAAGTGACTTGGCCAAATGTCGTTATATTAAAATCCGTCAAACCAAATCGTAAAAAATGATAATTTTATTTTTGAGCTATGAGCGCGAAAATTAGCTGCAAGGGGTCGTTATTTGAGTAAAAGAAGCCGATTTGAAGTGTTTGAATGCTTTATACAAAAGCAGGGCAGGATTTTATAGTGGCCCCAAGGCCGAAAAAGAGGCGCGACCAACGCAATAATTTTCAGAAGCGTTTGGACGCCTGTATCGCAGCCGAGGGAACTCATTTCGAATTTGATCAGAAATGGTAAACTTTTTTTTGTTCGACTCAGCTCTTCGAATTGTCTAAATATCGAAGCATTTACTACCTAAGGCAAAATTTTCATTTTTCATTTTTACCCCAGGCAAATATATGCATAAATTGCTTAGACCCCCCATTTCGACCTCCAACCCGAACCTGACCGGGCAAGTGATATATCATTTTGAAGTTCACACCCTACCGTATCTCCTCCCAAAAATTTTCCCCATGGAACTTGGCGCAAAAAAACAACCAAATTTGACACCCTATTTCGACCTCAAGTCCAACTCTTACAGACCCGATCTAGAAATATTTTTTGTAGCTTAATACCCCCCCCCCCAACTTATAATTAACCAGCCCCGAACCGCTCCGAGCAAACCCCATCGTTTTTGTGAATTTCTCCCAAAACCGTCAAAAAAAGTGCCATTTTTGACTTATTGTGGCACGCAGAAGTCGATCATGGTTAAACCTACACCCAAACATAATATACTATTCGAACGCAAATTTTGTCTAGTTGTCCTCTTTCTCCAATCCTAACACGCCAAAAGCATGCTTTGAACCACTTTTGCCCCTCCAACTGAAACATGGTAGGCAAAAAGGGGTGCTTCTTTTTGGGCGGTTAGACCGTTCGACCATTCCCGGACAAAACACGCGACAAAAAAAACCGGCGATTGTGGTACCCCTGGAACTTTATCACCATGCAAATTTTCAGCCAAATCATCCAGCAGGGAATCCCGGTATATCCTTTCCCCCATCTGTTCAAAATACACTTTTTATTAAATTAGTTAGTAAGCCGTTATCTATTAAATCAATGCTATTAAACTATAGTAATAATTTGAAGGCAAGGATAAAAGATGTTTGGCCATCCATGAAAAGTCGAATATAAAACAAAACAACGCATTCTCGCGTTATTCAGCAGACATTTAACAGGCTCGAAGCATAAAAATTATTAAATATATCAAATAAAAGAAAAATAAAGGCCAATAAATTGAACAATCTTTTAAAAAACGAGGGAAGTAAAAACTTTGGATCAAATATAGAATTAAGTATAAAGATGTTAAAAAGGGACTGCTTATTTGTGGAACCTTAAGACCATAGCCAATTGGCGTATTTGTCAAGGAGAATTAAATTATCAAATTTGTAAGTTAACGATATCGAGCGTTTGTAAAATAATTTTGAATGATTTGTTTCTAACGAATTATGACCAAATGTTTTAACACTAATGTATGCACATTCAAAGAGCAGATATGATTAAAAAACATGTTGAAAATTAATTTGATGCTAAATAAAATAAGAAATTAATATCTCTAATTGTAAAATTATTTGCGCTAAATAATTTTTATTATTATTTTGTTAATGCCTAAATGTCAAAAAAAACTAAAAAGTTAAAAAAGTTGTTTCTAGGAGTTTTCGGGACATATATTCGGAATTTAACTTATTTCGACTAATTTGACATCGGGTGCCGAATTAGAACAATGTCTAAAACAATTTTGTAAAATCAATTTTATTTAACAAATCCGCTCGAAATTCAACAAAATCAAATTTGACATTGATTTTATGCAATTATAAACAAGGAAGTCCGGCATTCAAAGCGAGGCGTTCAAACTAAAATAGTCAATTTTTTATTGGGGGCCAAATTTGGAACGACATCTCTCCTTATTCCCATTTTGGCCACAAATCAATGTCATCTAGCCAGTGGGCCAATAACCTGTTTGTAATCTTAATTTTTAGAATTAAAGCTAGTTCCCACATAATAGCTTAAATTTGGCATTTTCCCATTTTAGTGTCTATTTATTTTCCATTTTACAGAATATTTTTTATGAAAAATGCATGAAAACGATCTAAAAAATTTGCATGATAAGTAGGGCCTTATTTTTTGTAATATAATTATTATTTGTTCAATTTTAAGACAAAAATCCTAAATTAAATGTTTATCTAATGTTTACCATTGTAAAACTATAAACAAAATTTGTGTCTTATATGATTGATTTTGTCCAACATAATTTGCCGAGCGTAACAATACAAACATTGAGCCATATGGATAAACTCAACCAGCACGATAATATGATTTTGAATTTGATCGACAGCATCGTTATTATTGTGATATTTATCAAAAAATTAGTTAAAAATCTATGGAATTAAAAACATATAAACTTAATATTAGTATCTACAATAATTAAATGATCCCATCGCGAATAAACTAATTAATGAACAAAACAAATGTAAAAATATGTACGATCAATACATTATGTACAAAACTTTTGATGGTTCCAACCGGTCACCAAACGTGAATCTCATGAACGCCTTTGAAATTATTTACATAATTATGTTCTTGAATTTAATGTAATCTAAATAAATTTTTATTCGGTTTTTAAATAATAAAAGTTGCCTGTCGGCATGTAAACAATTTGCTGCTGCCTAAATTGTCAGGCAAAAAAATAAAATTTATTGGAACTATGTCTCTCAATAAGTTATGTATAAAAAAAAGTAAATAAATTTTTAAAAATTTCAAATTGAAATATTTTTTATAAAAAACAATTTAGATCGCTGCTCTATGCATCAATAAAAATTTATGTTTTATTATATCGATATTTCATTGCGTGCATAGTGAAGCCGTAAAGTGTAATCATGACAATGCTGGCTTCATTAGGATTTAACGTTGATGTTCAAGTCAACTCCTTTTTAAATGAATATACCCGCAAGGATCCAAATTCTCAGCAATCTGACGCAGTGAGTAAGGTGTTTGCTCGAATTCTAGACAACAATTATTTAAAAATAAACATCGAGTGATAAATAAAGAATTATGACTGTTAAATACTTATGTAAATTGAAAAAAAATTTGAATATGTGTAAAAATTAAAACAAAAACTCGTAAACAAATATAAGTTTATTCATAAATAAGGAAAAAAATTTTTACAAATGGATTTCGCGTTCTTTGTGAATTGCAATTTGATGTTTATGCGTCACCTGTTACACTAAATTAATCAAATTTAAATAAAATAAGATTATTGCTATCCCTACTTTAAAAATTAAATTAAATCCGGCATTATACTTATATTTAAAAGTATAAACGAATTGCAGTTAAATGATAAAATATTTTGTTGCCATCAACTTTAATTATATATTAAGAAATTGCTGGTATTTAAAAAAAATTATAAATTAAAATTTAAAAAATCTACATAAATATTTTCATATAAAGAAGAGGCTTTATATTTCAAAAAATTTACCACGAAGAACGTTTAAATCCTCTGTTGCCATAATTAATGTATAAAGGATTAATATGACAAAATGATTTGTTAAATACAATATTTCATAAGATTGAAGCTAAAACCAGAAGCACCTCGCGAGTACGTGCTTATAAATAAAAAACTCAGGTAAATAAAAAAACATTTAAAGTCTGCTGATATTTTAAAAATCTATCTTAAAATTCTTTCTTTGACCAGTGCGATGAGGACGATTACTCATTAAAAAATTTTATAACCATTCAAAAAATCCTAGCTAGGTAAAATACAACAAATATATTAAAAAGTAATTTATAACTTATGGATAAACGAAAAGCTGATCAACCCTAGGCTTAAATTATACAAAACAATAATGATTGATTAAATTTAAGAAAAGTAAAAGTTTGAATATCGGTCATTTGAATAGAAATATAAATTTTTTTTGCTTTAAGCCAAGTTCTGCAAGGACACCCACTTCCCTGATTCTGAGCACTGCCTGTGTGGGGATACGTGGGAAAACGAGGAGAAGATCCGTCAGGTAATTTGAGAACGAAATTATTGCATAGACTTTTCAAATTAACATTGTGGGAAAAGCATTTTAAATAGAGCCCAACTGCCCATTTTATAAGAAATGATAAGAAATTTTTCCACAAATGATATAATAAAAATAATAATAATGAGTTGTATTATAGCAGGCACCACTCATTTGGGAGATATGGCACGACGCGCACGTTGGTGGCACAACACCAACATTTAACCAGTACTTTTCGCAACGACCAGGCATACCTACCTATATGGGTTATAAAAATACAATAATAATTTAGTTTATTTATATTTTCTTCGTAACTACTACATCGATTATAATGTATTTGAGTGGCATACGCTGAAAACCACATGGCACATAAAAATATGTACACCCGTAGCAAAGTTATTGCTTCATCATACAAGCTCTATAATTATTTATTGGACTTTCATTTGTCCAAATTAATACAACGAATTACATTAATGTAAAATAAACTTTAAAAATTAAAAAAATGCTATTTTGTGTCAAAATGACATAAAAAGATTACAAAACAATTAACAAAAAAATTTAAAAAAAACAAAAATGTTGTAGTCGATAATCTTCAGTCTAATCACTTATTTGGCATCAAAATGTATTTAATTTTATACCATGCTGTCTTGTAAAAATTCATATTTAAATAAAATACAGCTTTTTGCATACAACCTTTGGATTTAACTTTTATTTCAATCTAAAAAATCTATAGTTAATAAACAAACTCGAAACCACCGTTGACGCCAGAAGAAGACCAAGCGAGGATCTGGCTGGAAAGCAATGCATGGCCGCCCGCACGAGCATTCGCTGCAAAGGAGTTTGACAAGAGTTTGTCCAAATTAATACAAAGAATTACATTAATGTAAAATAAAACTTTAAAAATTAAAAAAATCCTATATTGTGTCAAAATGACATAAAAAGATTACAAAACAATTAACAAAAAAATTTAAAAAAACAAAAATGTTGTAGTCGATAATCTTCAGTCTAATCACTTATTTGGCATCAAAATGTATTTAATTTTATACAATGCTGTCTTGTAAAAATTCATATTTAAATAAAATACAGCTTTTTACATACAACCTTTGGATTTAACTTTTATTTCAACTAAAAAATCTTTAGTTAATAAACAAACTCGATATAAAAATACTTCATTAAATTTGGCACTAGCAATTGCAATAGAATACGAATAAAAAAATCCCTCAAAATCAAAGGGGCCTCGGTTATTTGCCACCACAAAATTTAAAAAAAAATATATATATTACAAATAAAAAGAATCAAAAGATTGAGTTAATTTTTTAAACTAAATGTCAAATAAAATTAAACTAACACTATGTAAAATCAAATTTTTTTAGCGAAAAATGTTCTTACAAAAATAAATAGAAATGTAAAATAATTCAAAAAAAAATTTATGGAATACAATTGAATAAGGATTTTAATTTAAAGCAGTGTAAAAACTATACTAGATATTGAATCGAAGAATAAAGTCGTTATTATTAAAACGTGTTAATATTATACAATCATAAGTAAACCTTAATACATTAACCTAAAAAACTTAAAAACAATCATGGTCATGATCTTCGTTGAGGGCACCAGGCGGAATTAATTCCGTGCAAACGCAAGTTATATGAAGAGCTCTACTGCTCGTCTTGCGCTCACCGCGTAAAAAAACCCCTGTAAAACCTGTTGAGGCAAGCATTGCTAACTCTTTATTTGTTAGTAAATACAAAGCCAATAAAAAATTACAATTAAAAATATCTTTTAAAATTTTATTGTTATATAAGGATACATAATTAATTAAACATCAAAAAATAAAAAAAGAAGTATAACTATGTGTACTACGCAAACGCTTGCAGACAGTTGCGAAAACCGGAGCAAATTTTATGAGAATATTAAAAAAATCTATGCTAAATTTATCGAATAAAAAAAATTATACGACGACGAAAAGGCTTGAAATTTCTAAAAAAATTATATGATTAAAGAAATGCAATAACTAAGGAAAAAAATAACTAAAATATTCAACCTTCTTAATAAATAAACTTGTATGCTTAATAAAAAATTTTAATTTAGCATTTCACTATTATAAACCATGATTAATTAAAAATTATTTTGAAGGATCCGCTCAATTCCTTCTTACGACGCCCCTTTGCAGCAGGTGGGCGGAACGACAAAATAATAAAATAAATCATCAAAAGGCGGTTATATTTTAAAATATTTAACAAATAAAATAATTTGGCTTATTAGCATGAATAATTTGCAAACAACAAAAAATTTATGAGGCAAATAGAAATTCTTTAATTAATATGCATTTGTTAAAATAAAATTATAAACCATAGTTGATTTATTTAAGGCTTATAATAATTTAATGTCATTATATTAAATATAATTTACTAAATTTAACGAAAATCCTCAGATTTATTAGCGTATTAATAACAAATCCAAGATCTTATTAATAACCCATTTCATTGTTTTAAAAACCTTGCATGCTTTAACCTATACATAATAACCGAGACCCAACCTACATAGCAATGTCTACGTCAGAAATTAATTTATCTCAAATTACAAAACTAAGAAATGAGATTTTTAAATTATGAACAATATATTAATATCAAATTATAACAAAAATGAAATAAAATCTATAAACTTAATAATATAATTAAACAATTCTGACAGATTAAAATATTATTGGAATTTAAAGTTTCGCGCTACAACTCAAAAGTTTAAATTTTACTATTCGAAATTGCCCTAATAAAATATTTCAACCTATCGTTAATTTATTTATTTTTCTGGCTAACTTTCTTCAGCTTTGCACGGGTATAAAAAAGTAAAAATAATAATAACCATTGATTCATTAATAAAAATTTAATTTCTCAGAAAATGCAAAAAATGCCAAAGGATAACGATTGAAATCATTAATGCACAAATATACTACTGGAAAAGAGTAAAAACCATTAAGCTAGTATCAGAATTAAACCCAAAAATAGCAAGTTGTGTAAATGCAGGCGAAAAATGGCAAATTATTTGTCCATTCTCAATAAATAAAAATTTTATTTATATTGAACATACCTTATAAATTTTAATAATACGTTAACAAATTATAAAAATGTAGGTCCTTACCTAGAGGTTAAACCCAATTGTAACAAGAAAATTAATAAGATTGACAAATTTTGAAAGACAAAATAATTTTTTTCAATATTTTGGTACTTTTGTAAGGATGCATAATTAATTAAACATCAAAAAATACAATAAAGGAGTATAACTACGTGTTCTACGCAAACGGCAGTAAAAGTAAATAAATGCAAACTTAGATTTAAGTTGAAAATATTAAAGTTAGTATTTGACTTTTTAAACTATGCTTGCTTACATTTTTTGTGCAATAATTAATTTGCACATTGTTAATTACTGTCAGCCAGTAACAAAAATTGGGTATAAATGTTTTAGCTTCAGGAATTATAATTTATATATTTTAAATTCAAAGCTGTGAATGTCAACAACAGGCGGGGGAGAAAAATGTATTTTCAAATCAATTATTTAATTAACAATCGATTTTTAAATCGAACAAACCAGAAAATTTAACATAATTTTAATAATATTTAGAACGTTTAAATATTATTTGAAAAAACGACCAAGTTATCAAAAGAGGTGCACTTGCGTAAGGGGCAACTCCAAATTTCAATGTTTGGCACGAACACGATGCACGCTGGCCACAGAGAACGCAACTTGATAGGATTGATCGACGCCGAGGCGCAAACTGAAATAACTCCGGAAATCGAGGTGGTGTTTGGAAAAAAATTGTTCAAATGGGACGGTCTGTATTGGTAAAATGTTGCCTTTAGTACTAGCTTTCTTTAAGATTCAAGAAGTTAAAAAGTAGCCACTTTTAATTCAACATAATGAAAAAAATATTCAACAAAAGCTTTATATTTTAGCTTAAAATAATGATTCTACTAATAAATATATTAAAAACTATAACAATAAATGGATATATAATATTTATTTAGACTCATGTGCGTAAGATCTCATTCGTTATAAAATAAAGATTACACAAAAAAGTAGGGTTGAGCCCCGACCCCTCGGGGGCGGGAAAGTCGGGGTCGGGGTTGGCNCGAATTAACATCTTTCGGCTTACCTCAAACAATGTCATCTCTGACTTGGGCATATAGAATTTTTGTTTTATAAGCTTGAAAAGAATAACTTTTCGGACGCACATAAAATAAACACTTAAAGAAATTTGCAATGAAAACTTTCAAAACGATAAGTTTTTGAATTTTTTTTGAAGTGGTAATGTCCGACAGGAGCCATCTGAAAATTTTTAAAAATTTATTTAAATAATTTTTAAGTAAAGACAAAATAAAGTGCTTTGAATTGATATGTAATTTAAATTTTAACCCGATATAATAAATAATAGCTATTATTAGGAAGAATAATAAACATTGAAAAGCATTGCTCTAATAAAAATGTTTCATTAACATTTTTTTCAAAAAATATATGCAAGGAGTTGATTGATGGGCTATATTATAACAAGACGCTACATAGGTCGGTCTTTTCAGCCGACATTGAGGTTTTCGACAGGCGTTTGTGAAAAATGATTAAATACAAAAAAACTATGTATATTTGTAGTTATTTGCTAAATAATTAGAAAAACGATAAATTTAAAGTTTAAAAAATAATTCAAGCGTAGGAAGGTTTTTGTTATGAGCTGCACGAAAAGGAGGACGACGAGTGGAGAAACAACCATTACGCCATACCGCAGTTGTAATGAATATTGATTAATTCGATAGAATTAATATTTATTTATTTAAATAAAACAACAAGTTTTAATTAGGATTTAAAAAACCAATCTATTTTAAAAACAAAAGTCAGCTCTCCTGCCCGGACAGCGCTTGTGTTCACTGTTCCACTACCAGTTTTGGTAGCTTACGGTCGCTTGTGGTTAATCGCGTCTATTTAAATAAATACAAATTTTAAATTTAAAAAATTGTAAGCAGGATTATGAATAATTATTTATTTAGACTGAAAAATAAAATGAATAAGCTAAAACCAGAACAAGTTGTTGGTTTAAATTAAATTAAAACAAGGTACAAAATTTTATGCGATGATCATTATAACGAGAAAATAAAAATTGTAAACATCACAAAGAAAGGAATAAAAAATAAATTATAAGCTAAGCAAATGCCAATGACAACATCAAATTTAGACTTCCCAATTACAACTAAATAATGCTTATTAAATGTCAAATATTTTAAACAATCATTTAATGTTAATTTAAAAATCAATTTGCAAGAATACTTTAAACATTGATCGTCTAGTTTTTTTGATTATTGGCGTCTCGTGTTGAAAAAATGAAATGTAATAAAACGTGCCAATTATTTATCATTGTCGTATTGGGTAAACGTTGTGTAAAATAAGTCACAATATAATTATAAAGGTCTCAAAATATTTGCAATAAACAAATTCATAAAATAAATAATCAAAAAAAACAGTTTAAAATTTTCAATTTATTTATATATAAAAATGAATTGCTTACCATTTTTAATGCTGTTTTTTTTTATTTGGAAAAATTTTTTATAATAAAAGTTAATGAAGTTTATTCCTGGAGCGCATATTTCAGGCAATAAAACTCTCATGAACTTAGGATCTTGCACGGTTACTAAAAATGGGAACATTACAATTCGATTTATAAGTTCAAAAATACCATTTAATTCTGAAAATAAACAAATAAACTATTCGCAAGTCTAAACATCAATTTCTTAGCAAAAATAAAAATATTTAACTCTATTGAAATTGGTACTTAAAATGTTATAGTGTGTTTTAAATACAAAAATTAACTAACAAATAAAACCAGGAGAATCAAGCACAAAATTGACAGAGATCATGTCCAATCGCAGATATTAATATTTTTTAGAATTACAATATTTAAGTGAAATATTTGCATTTTAATAAAATCAAACTCGTCAAAAATAGTTTTATTTAAAACAGGCAACCCAATCTCGAGCCGTTTTGATGCCGAACCTGCCCTGAAAGCATACATTAAACTTATGAAAATTATTAAGAAATACTAAGTCGTTAGCTTAAAATTTAAATTATATTTTAAATAGATGCGTATTTAAAGTCACAATCAAAGAAGACGAAAAGTTTAATATCATTTAAACAAGATTAAAAAATTATATTTAAACATTATTTAATTTCCACGTATAAACCAATAATCAAAATTTTAGTCTATTCCTATAATAATCAAAGCTTGTTTTCAAACCTAAAAAATAAAAAAAAACATTTAGGTAAAATATTTGCTCAATATTATAAATATATTTAACTCGTCAAAAAGTTCAAAAATACGAAAAATATCAAGTTATTATTTCTAAGGTTTGGTTTATCAAATTATGATATTGGAAGATAAATAATTAAAAAACAAGGCAAATTAGCACATTAACGTTTACTTAATATACAAAAATAATAAAATATAAAACTAAAAGAAAACAGTGATGCGTTAGATTAAAAAAATCTAAATACATAATAGTAAGTGACTGACCTAAATAGCTAAAAAAACAAGTAACAAAAACCGGGTACATTAATTTAAATCAATTTAAATTTGTTTAGAATTAAAAAATGCAAAAAAAATATTAAAAATATCATTTCTTTTAAAACAATATAAAATGAACTAGAAGAAACATAAAAATTGTTAAACTTAATGCAACAATGATAAATTTTGTAGTATCCCAAATGAATTTAAAACAAAAAAGATAAACTTTAAATGCATACAAAGAATTTCATATTGTGGCACAAGATAAAAAAGGAATTTTTAATATAAAAAATAGACCTCAAACTTTGAAGCAAAAAATGCAAAAAAATCATCAGGTCCTTCAATTCCACGAACAGCGGTTCGCTCCTTAAAACGATTGTTTGATTGATAATTACAAAAAATCTACCAGTCTATCCCCGTCAACATCGTTTTCGGATAGCATGTTCATACATTTAATTTTTTAAACTTTAATCCTTTATTGATGCCAAAAAAATTCAAAAAAGTTGGATTCTAGCCAACCTAACACCAACCATAAAAAAATTGAAGTAAATAAGAATATATGCAAATCATAAATATTTCTACAAAAAAGTTCATAAAAATCATTAAATGAGTCGTGAATATTTCACAAAATTATAAAATATCTGATAAAACACAAATATCGTTATAAATTTCCATTTACATATTATTTATACAATTAAAATCTAGGCATCCCCTTAAAATAGGCATCAAATTGTTATAAAATATATATTAATTTTAAAACACGCCCACAAAATTATAAATTGTTAAATTAAGTAAACTGGCAATCTCTAAATAATTGTTTAACAACTAGCGCTTGATTAATTATAAACGTCAATATTTCTCATACAAATTAAAAATCATAAAAAGATTAAGAGGTTTATATTAAGTAACACATTTTTTGAAACGGGATAATAACGCTCCAATTCGATTAACTCGAGTGGAGGTTTCGCTTTTGAGAGTGGAACAGTTTTTCACTGAAGGATGCTCGAATAATACGGGTGGAAAAGTTGCGATCAAATATGAAGCAGAGATAAAATAAAATTTAATTAAAAATAAATCAATAAATATTATTCAAGCTTTGTCTATCTTATAAATTTTAAAGCTTTGGACAATTTAGTTTTTAAAAAGTCAAAAATTTAAAATTAGAGCAGCTCCACCACGCGGTCAAAAGGAACAAATTTTTCTCCTCCTCTGAGGCGATTATATTGTAGATAAATGCCATCTTTACTGATCAAGTAATTAAGCACGACCTCCACACTCGGCACTGACGGCAAATGTCTTCGTTGTCATCTTAAAAAAAATCATTACAAAATTAAATTTAAAAATAACAATAAATAATAAACAAAGGGGTGAATTGCAATGAAATGTTCTTTAATTTAATGAAACATCATTACAATTTTCCGCCTCGGCACATTCATTAAAAAACTATTATTTTAAAGTAAAAATACTTTGATGAGTCACCGATAGCATTAGTAAAGGCATAGGCGCTTCTCAAAATGCCGCGCGTCCCCTACCAATATAATTTTTGTAAATTAAATCCAAATATTAAAAAAATGTTTAAATACCATATAAAACATTCATAGATTAAGACCATTTCTGTGTAAACTTTTTTGGGCGTGCTTTTGTCCAGGGAAAGAAGCTTTTAATGATTTTATCAAAAATAGAAATTATGATTTTTAAAAAATTCACTCGAAATAATTTTGTTAAAATGCAAATCTACTTAAGTAAAGAAATTAATACTTATACATTTATTTATTTGGCTATTAAAATGGTTGAAAAATCATCGTCAACATCAAATGGAAAATTTACCAACGAAAAGAAATCAAGAAAAAGAAACTGTTTAAAAATTTTGTCATATCCGGAATATATGTACCTATGTATAATTTAGAAAAAGTAATGAATTTAAGTTTAATTTATAAACTAAATTCAGGATGAATAATAAAATAATATTTAAATTACTTATAACAATAAATTTGTAAAGAAATTTTTGACATTAAATATTTAGTAAAAAACAATCAATCACAATAAAAATAAAAACAAATTTGTAAATGATGAGCAAAGAAACAGAAAAAAATTGAACCCAACTGTTAACCTTTTATCTTAATTTTACTATTTTTAATATCAAATATAACAAGTTTTTTATCACTTATTGTGCTTTCAACCTAAATCTTAAAACAGAATGAAATTTGTACATAAATACCAATTGAAGTCGAGTGCCTTAATGCGATATCACCTTCGGGTACTATCTGGTGCAGTTTGAGCAATCGATTAAGTTTAATTTAATACGATAAATTCAAGCTTGAATAAGAAAAACATATTTAGATATTAATAATTAAGGGTGCAAAGAAATTTTTTACCTTATTATATTAGAAAAGAAAGCATCAATCACTAATTGAAAGAAAAGAAGTAATTAATTGAAAATTGCTATATGAAACAATGAAGATACTTTTGATTAAATGTAAACTTTTATAAAAACAATTGCAAAAAGTAAAGCTAATGAGTTGAAGAAAAAAGTCGGAGATTCTTGTCTTTGATTGCATAAATTTCATCCCAATTGTGTCTATCCAAATTCAAATTTATATATATTTAATTTTTATTGAATCCAACTCGAATTCGAACTTGAATTTCCAAATCCGATTGGATTAAATAATGTATGTAATATTATTTGATTAATTTTTTCAATTTTTTCATCAAACAAATTAATTTTAAAAAAGTAAAATAATTTTAAAACGTTTACTACTATATAAATAGAAAAGAAGAAAAGCAAGTATGTATGTATTTTAATGAATTTTCTTTTAAACAATAAATTTTAATTAATATTAAATATAATTTGAGTTAAGTATTATGATTATGTTTAAAAGACCAGACCCGACATGATTTTTGACTGAAAACGTAAAATTAATTGGAAACTTGGAAACAACTTTTAATATAATATGACGGACGCTCTCCTTCCATCGGTCGGAAAACATTTTGTCGAGAGCTTCGAAACAGCAAAAAATTCAAAAAATTACCAAAAACTTAATACCAATAACCAATGAAAAAATACAAAAAAATGAAATATCAATGGAAAGATAGATCGACGGATTTGTCGAAGGAATGGCGGAGTGTGTCGAAGAAAGTGAATAAATACTAAATCATAAGGTAGAGAACCTTTTGGGTCAAGCGGCATGCTCTTTAATCTGAGCTCGATTTGGATGAGGAGGACGACGGTGAAAAATATGAATTTACAACATACATGATTTGTGTATAATGGACTCATTTTCCCGAGGGCGCAAATTGCATCTAATTATTATGTTAGTTTAAAATATTTTCATTATTTCAAATAATTTAGCAAAGGATACTTTCTATTCAAAGTTATTTTAATTGAATAAATAGAACATAACATTGATTTTCTGGAAAAATGGCTAAAATGTTTAAAAAAGATAACCCATTTTAGTGAAGACTTAGCCTCAATTTGTAAGGAGTAGAAAATGGCAAAAGGTATCGGTTGTATAATTGGGATAAAACAAATCCGCCGTTTCCTTCGCTAAGAATAATTCGTCCACCAACACCAAAGCCTTAAAATATATTCAGGTCAGATAAAAAATGTTTAATTCCCAAAAAAACAAGTATTAACTTGTTTTAAAAAAATCTTTTATCCGCTATTTTAACTACAAGCTACATATTAATAGTTAAAACACGAGGAACAGTGCGTCATTTTTCTTCAAAATAAAACAAAGAAATCCTAATAATGTTCATTTTCATTTGAAATTAATAAATATAATTTCTTTGTTTTTTTTCTTTTTTTTAACCATCTAACACATAACTTTAATTAATATTAACTTTTTAAGACGCACTAAGTTTAAAATTAAATGCCACGTTCGGAGGCCGACTTGAAAACACGGGCTGTGGAAAAACATCGATGGATAATACACGCTAGATAGAAGCTGGATGACAAGTATGAGAAAAAACCGAGGGATCAAGATACCGGAAATAGGAATTTTAAGTGTCTCATTATTAAACAGACACCCACTATAATAAATTCCAATATATAAAGTGCTTATTAAAACTAAGGTTTAAAGTTTAATAATAGAAAACAAAAATTCAAATTATAGATCCAATAAAAATAGAATGTTAAATCAAAAATTTTAATAATTAAGAAAAAAATTAAAAAAGAAATCAAAATTTTCCAAAACTGAGCCAGCTTATTCCACAATGATATAAAAATATTGCTTTATTAATACATTGCAGTTATTAATATAAATATTTATGAATATGCTAATTTAAAAAAAAATGTTGTATCTTCAATGTTTAATATTTTTTTTTAAAATTTACTTGGCTTTTAGAGATAAATTATGGTTAGTTTATTTAAAGGAATTATTTATTATTGCTATTTTTTTTTTGTAAATTTAAACGAATGCTTTTTGGACCATCAATATTTGTTTTTAGGTTTTAATTGTATTTTGAGCGTGATATGGTGAGAAGTATATAAGTTTTCTAACATATAGTATTTTATAAAAAGTGTTATACATTTATTTTTTAAACATATTTAGCCTGCTTTATTATAATGACGATAATATATTTTTTAGAAATTGAGTTTTCTGTAAATTTATGTTTTTAGAAAATTGTCATCTAAGCTGAACATTGTTGACGTATGAGAGACTTTATATTAACGAAATTACTTGTTTTGATGTTTTCTGATTAAACTATGCTTTGCAAAGATTTAATTATTTTGCTGATTTATTTTTAGAGACAATTTTGCTTTTATATTTACAAAAAGTTAATGCTTTTTAAAATTTAAATAATTTCCGCAATTCCACATAAATAAATAATAAGTATCTTTGATATTTTATATCACTAGTTTTAATTTTTTTTCAAATTGTTTTTAATTCAAAATCATTATATTTAAAATATGTGAATACAAGTATTCTATATTTTGTCATTATTTTACATAAATGAATAAAAGTTTTTTATTAAGTTTATAGTTTCGTACTTTTTCTTTCTGTTAATTTTTCAAACTTAACGCTAGAGTACAGAGTTCCGCATGTTCTAAGTCAGGGATTGAATTAATAACGATTTTATCTTTCATAAAAATATAATTTATCAAATTTATCCAAAACACATTTCGAAAACAATTTAAGTTCTGCCATGTGATGCTATCGTCTTCCTAGATTTTGACTTTAATAAAAATATTTAAAATAAAGTTAGCTTTTTAAGATAAATTAAGCTTTTGATTTATCCATTAGGTAAATTAATTTAAAAAATCAAGCATCAATAAAAAGTTGAATTTTTTGTAATTAATTACATTTTGGATGATCATCGCAGGGCCCTTTTCATCCAGTAAATATTGTAAGTGCATGCAAATTATTTTAAATCTTTAGAATTTATAAGTAAAATAGATATTTTTGGTAACTTCTTTTGCTTGATAATTAATTTTTATTGATTGTTGTTTATTAACTAACAATTATTATTGTTTACTTTTGAATTTAAAGCTTTTAAAAATTTGTTATTTGTAGTTTTTATGAATTGCGGGACGACTAATATTTAAAATTTTAAATTGTTAAGTGCCAAATAGTAAATTTTCCTATTATTTTTTAACTTTCTTTATTGTGCCATCGACGCAAAAGCAGAAGACGCCTGTAAGCTGGGCTATTAGTCAAATTAAATAATTTTTATAAATTTTATTAATTTTTGATCATCATGCGAAGTAACATATAGAATGTAGCATTTATCAATCTTTTTTATAAATAGGTAATCCATCCACATTTCTTTCACCTAATTCAATCTCGCCATTTCAAATTTGGAAATATTAACCAAATCCATTGTTTTAAAGTTTTTTTAATATTTCTATTCTCAAACAAGTACTCATCGAGAATTTACAGCATTTAGTTTACTATTGTTTTATATTCTTCAATCGGGTAACACATTCATTGCATATATTCTGAATATTTTATATTAAATTATTTATATTTTAAATAATGTAATTTAATATAAAATAACAATTATTTAGTAGCTTCTCTGTAGTTTTGCATTTTGCTTTAATAGATTTATTTATATGTTTCAACATATTGCTTTATATTTAACTCAGTTTATAGAAGATTTTAAAAATTTTATTAATCTTAAAATTGTTTTTATTTGTTGATCTTTTGGTCAAAGTTTTTTTTTAGAAAAAAAATTGCTAATTTTTCAGTATAATCATTAGCGCGGTGTTTTCTACACCATATAAAAAATTGGATGTAAGTTTTTTTTAAATTTATATTTCATGCGGGGACTAGCGGGCCAATGTCGATTATTGTCGATACTCCTATATAAAAAATATCAAAGTTAGTGAAATTAAGTTTTAAGTTAAGCAAGACAAATGAATTTTTTGATTTTAATTTCAATTATATTTTTGTATTAAAATGCAAATGGTTTGGCTTTTATTTTATACAATGAATGCTTTATGAAACTTAAAATATTTAAAAAGTCCATAAAAATTTAATAAAGTTTACATTGCTCACGCAAATCTCTGTAGGTTTGTAAATATTTAATCAATTTTTTAAAGTCGAATTTTTATAAAATTTGGCGCTTTACTTAAAGCCAATTTTGAATGTTGCCAGTCATTTTTATGCACACATTTTTGTGCAGAGTTTTTACTCATGGAGGAACTTTTCAAAATTACAATAGCTCAAAAGGAAAATTTAAATTTTGAACTTTGGAGTTGATTTTTATTAATAGTTGACATTTTTACTATTACATCTTTTTTATTATTTGCAAGCACCTGAGTCTTCTCTTTATTTTGTTGGTGCACGTTGGTTATTTTAAGTAAAAACGTTAGAATTTTCTTATTTGTCGCGCGCGGAAGAATGTTGATCTGGGCCTTTGAGTTCACAGATTAAACTACCATAGCCGGTGAATTTCAATGGGCCAGTTTTGTTTAATTATGGCTTTTACTGCAATGTATTTCTTTAGATAATTAAACGATATAACAATTATCAGCTTTATTAAATTATCCGTAAGTGCAGTTGTCAGAATATTTTTTGTTTCATCTTAAATAATTTTCTAAATTATTAAAGCTGTATTAATTTTCATTACATCAAATATTTTACTAAATGTATTTAATGTATTTTTTTAAGACTAAATGCTTTATATATTATTTGCTTTTTATTCTTTGCAATCTTAAGGCTGACAACATCAAATGGTTTTTGTGCATACTCTTATCTTAATATAGCTATTTAATTAAAAAAGCTGAATTCAAATATATTTAGGTTTAAAGTTGCTTTAAATAGCGAATATAAATGGTCTAATTTACATTAAAATATAACGTTTTGCAATAAATAAGTGAGGAAAAAATCAAATATTTGTGTATAAAGACAAAATTATTATTTGCTTTAATTTAAATAATAATGGTTGATTTGACTGTTGTTTTTATTTGTGTAAACATTATTATATCTAGCCATTTGGGAAAGTGTTTGAGAATTAATTATGGCAGTATTTGAAGAATCAGAACAAATTCGCATTTTCGCAAGTTAAATGAGAGTAATAAACTGATTAAAATAATATATATGTTAGTCAAAGATTATATAATTATTTTAAAAGCTCAGCTCACTTAATTTGTTGTTTTTGGTAAAAAGTTGTAATGTCCATTCTTTCCCATCAGGGGAATAAAATGCAACGGGAAGTATTGCCGTGACAATCAGTGACTTCCATCCATTATAGGTTTTTTGAATTTTATTTTATTCTAAATTCATTTAATTGTAAGCTTATTTCTTTTTACCTTTATACGCCTCCTGTGCAAACACTACATATTGTTGTAGTAATTTAATAAAAATAGATTACAAGCAAAACAAATAACTAATTAAAAAGTATATTAAACGTTTTTTTGCAAACAATGTCTTCAGAGTTATTTAATTTTAAAATTTGTTTGCTTACAGATGTAAAAATTTTGAATATTGATTGTAAAATACAATTTTTGGAGGCACGAGTCACAGAAGACGAGAGTTGGCATTAATATTCAATTTGATTATTTTCGGAGGCTAGTTACGACAAAAAATCACTGCACTTTAGGTTGTAGATGATGATTTTTAAACCATTTTAATAGCTAAATAAATATATGTATAAGTTTTCTTTAGTGATTTGCACTTAAAAAAAATATTTGGAGTGAATTTTATTTAACTTAAAAAAAATAATTAGCTGTACTTATCTTACTGTTAATTCTGTATCCTAAAGTGTTGTTTTTATAAAATTATTTTGATTACCGTGATTATAGCTTTTAACCAATTTGGCATATAATAGATATGTGTTATCAGTTAGTTTATGGCCTTTTAAATATTTTATTTTGCCCTGCAGCGAGATATTCACGCAGGGAAAGACTTCAAAGTGTCGGTTCGCCAATCCATCGCGCTTGCAGATTGTTGCGTTGCAGCCTGTCTTTTACATCGAGTGATGTTTCGTCAATCATCGCTTGGGTTTTGTAGCGTTCCACCTGCCTGCAAGTGTTAGATTGGCAATTCGAATGTTGCTAGTCACTCTCGTATCTCGATCAGCAGTCTTATTTATTAAAAAATTGGTTTCCAGTTTTTTGTATAAATAAACTAATAATTTTTTAAATGTTTAGATTATGTGCTTTGTATTTGGATAACAAATATTAAGATTTATAGCATTTTAGAGAACGGCAATGAACTTATTAGATCCGCGCGCTGATTTTTTGAGTAAATCCGTCTGTTTCACAGCTGGGACAATAAAAATATTAATAATATATTTTCTCAGACGACTGATTCTGAAATCAGTCGAAGATGGGCTTTTGAATTGAATATAATACTCATATTTTACGCGTCACAAAGACAATTACAGGAATCAGCATTTAAAACTCATATCCTAAAAAAATTTAATAATAAAATTTATAACAATAATTATTTGCCGTCCAGTCTTCAATGGCTTCAATTACGCCCTCGTCCAAGCTGTCGCGTTGGCTTTGCGATCGGCGATCCACGTGTGTAAACCGAGAGGTGTGCGTTCTCGGGTAAGGTCGCACCGTTTGAGCGAACTGAGTACATTTCTTTGCGTCCTTAACATTTATTTGATTAATAGCCAAAATCCCAATTTAATAGAAATATCAGACTTTAACGCAGTTAACACAAAATTTACATTACCTGTTTGAACTCGTTGGCGTCCTTATATTCTTTTATATTAATTCAAAATGATTAAAATAAATTATTTAATCTTCTTTTATACATAATGCATGCATTTTAAGTAAACTAATTTGGTTTTTGTGCAAACCAGCAATATATAAAGATTTTTTGCAGATATTTAGCATCAATCCGCGCCACGGACTCAATTATTGAATTTTTTTTATTATTGTCTAACAATCTGTTATGACAAAACATTTGAAAATTTTTACTTACTCCAAGCGTCCAAAGCCTCACATTCCGCTCTTAAGTGGCCTCTCGTTGGAATTTTTTTAATAGAGTTTTTGTGTATAATTTTTTATATTTAATATTTGATTTTAAACACCGCACCGTACTTTTTTGCCCTCCAGCTCTAAAATCTAATCTGGCAACTATCTCAGACCCGCTTTTTGTAGCATATTATAGATAATTTTGCAATATAGTTTAAATTAAAATCTTTTTATTTTTTGAGACATTAAAGTTGAAACGATTTCATAAAATTGAATGTTAGCTTTTTTTGATAACTACATTAAGTACACACCTTTTTTATCGATTTTTTTTCCAATCAAGTTTTTCCGATCAAAACACTTGGAGGAAGGGGGTAGTGGTGATCGGAGAGTAGAGAAATTAATTCTGCGTCTCCAACCCCACACTGCGCGGCATTTTTTAAAAATCATGTTGAATTCACGCGCGGGATCGGGTCGAAGCAAGGCGCGAGATTATTTTAAATTTGCATTTTTAAAAATTTTCAGGCGGGACTTTGAACATTTTTTAAAAATTATTTTATTAATTTTTACAGTGCGCGGGATTCGAACTATATTTTAAAATGGCCACACTAACCAATCGGCCACAGCATCATTAAAACAAATGTTGATGCATTGCTTTATTTTATATTAATTTTGGCTGCATTTGAACGCCCGCGGGTGCCCCCCCCCCCGCCGCAGGCGCTATTCCAATGGAAACAGCATATTATTGATTCGGCCGTCAACACATCCGCTTTTCGCTTCAATTGAGAAGGATAAGCAATTTGCATTTTTTTAGCAATGTTTTTGTTTTTGCCAATACAATTTCTGGTGTTAATACCCAAATGATTTGCAGGTCCAATTTCTTTCGATTTTTCTGGCGATTTGGCTGGCGATCCCCGATTGTTCCAATTTGCCTTGCCTAATTCTATGCAAATCTCTTCGATTCTGTCGGGACAAATGCCGAAAAAGGAAATCAAAAGGTTTGGCTTCACTCGTTTTTATTCTAAGAAGGGGGGGGGGGTCTATTTTTCTGTAGACCAATTTTTGGTACTATGGTATTAATTGAACTTTCATTGGTTAATTGTCATACGCTTAGTCCCCCAATATTTGCTGGACATTGAAAACTTTAAATTTGGGCAGTTTGAACTTTCCCTGGGGCAGCACACGCCTGCAACATTTTTGAAATCAATCTCAAGATTGGCACTTTAACTCTTTCTCCATCTGATGGTAAGAAAGCAAAATTTTCTAATTTTCTATGAACAACTTTATCGAAAATGTTTCGGAATTGAATGGACGGCATTACGAATAACATCGCAATGACCGTCTGAACATTTTAGAAAAACACGGAGGCATCAAAATTATGCATTTGCCCGGGCAATTGCTTCCATTTACTCGGAATGGCTTCGAATGGTCTGCGCAGTTCTATTTCGTTTTTGTCACATATACTTAGACGGGAGACGTTATTAATCAGTAATAATTTATGTATATCGAAACTAGTCGGCACGCGGGCATGCATGGCGTGTGACCGGGCTGTCTCTAGCCGGTACCCCGCCTCAACATTCCGTGAACTCGCTCCGCGCGCTTCGCGCGCTCGCCCGTGCTTATACAACGGGCATGGCCCCTTCCCCCCTCCACATTCCGTGAACTCGCTACGCGCGCTTCGCGCGCTCGCCCGCCCGCCAGTACCCCAGGGCATGGCCCCTTTCCCCCCTCCACATTCCGTTAACTTGCTCCGCGCGCTTCGCGCGCTCGCCCGCCCGCCTTTACCCCCGGGCATGGCCCCTTTCCCCCCTCCACATTCCGTGAACTCGCTCCGCGCGCTTCGCGCGCTCGCCCGCCCGCCA
>MEIZ01000140.1:135035-183234 GCA_001723225.1 Globodera ellingtonae | reverse complement strand
TTTTTGTGTTTTCGAAAACACAAAATAGATGGTTGGACTCGGCTCGACGAGCTGAATCCAAAAAACACAAAAACATCAAATTTGGTCCAAAACTGATCGAGCTGGGCGCTGATCAAAGCAGAAAGCACTGCAGACAAAGCGAGAGCGGATGAGAGAGCGCGCAAAGGGAGAGAAGAGACAGGCTAGAGCGACGAGAGGATTTGCAAAAATTGAAAAAGCTTGTACCGCGCGCAACGCCCAGCTCGCTCCAATTTCAAGCTAGAGTCTTTTTTTTTTTTGTTAGACGCACAACCCCTGGGTCCCCACTTATGGCCAGCAGAGCGCCCAGCTTCAGATTCGGCTTCGGGGTGCAAACAGCAAAAAAGTGCAAAATTTTTTTGACAAAAAATTTTCAAATCGATTTTTCTCGCGCGAAACTCAGGTACCAATTTAATTCTGCCAGGTACAAAAGTTGCGCCTTGAAAAACTCTACAAAATAGGTTCGGGGACCGAAGCGATCAGTTGCGAATTCAGTTGCTTACTTGAGCGTTTATAGCTGTCTGCCCCCTAGCTCTTTATATAAGGATAATTAATTAAAACTTCTTTATTGTACCAAATTTTATTATGAAAAAATGTTTGTCTACGTATAAAAAATGTTGTTTTATTTTTATTCATTTACCTATATGGATTAGAATTCCTAGGATTTATTATTCTTAGAGGAAATTATGCAAATTATTTTATTAAAGAATTTTTGACAATTTAAATATAATATTAATACTAAACGATTTCATCTGTGGGGTAATTATTTACACAAATTTTTTTACGTTTTCGTGTTTTCTTCCTTTTTTTCTTTTTAAAGTTTTAGTATTTTTACTGATAAATGTAGTTTACCGAAGTCGGTGAAATAAACTTTCGCTAAATATGGAAGTATAATTTAAAGGATTTGTAAGCGTTTTGATTAACATTTTGTTAATATGATCTAAATTCAGAAGAATTGTTTAGCAAATGATTATTTTTTTGTATATTTATTTATATCCTCGTATTATTATGTAGATAATTTTTTATTTTAATTTTTTATCAGGTCATTTTTAATAAACTCAGCCATTAGAATTTCAAAAACAATTTAATTTTTAATTGAATTTCTGTCAATCAATTGTCGATCTTTTTTAAAAACGTTTGCGTGACACCTGCCCGAAGGCCAGTCAGTCAGTCGTTTTTATGGTGACACCTTTGTCGATCTTTTTTAAAAACATTTAAAATCATAATATCAATTCTTAAAAATTATGCTGAATATTTTTGCGCCTTTTGACAATTTTGAGTTAAGTTAAATTATTATTTTTATTGAATTAAACACAATTAGTTTTTAAATGCTTTTTAATTATTAATAAATTAATAAATTATTTTCAAATGTGTATACATTTTATGTTACGATTATGAGTTTTTTCGGGCGTAAAAATGAACATTGAAATTCGCAACGAATCCATCAGACTCAAAGGCTAAAGCTAGCAATGAGTTTAATCCTTTAACTATTCAATTTATTAATTAGAATCTTAATAAATTTATATTTGTTTTATATATTTTTTGAAATCTATATTTGCGCAATAATAGCGTTTCACATTGGTTTAAATTCGGAGAATGCCAGTTTGATCAAACTGGACAAATATATCTGATGGAAAAGGTTTTGAATGCATATGTTTTCAAACATTGATTTCGGTTTTATTTTTTGGTAAATTTAAATAATTAAGCATTTTTATTTTTCTTAATTTCCATTTTAATTAGGAACAATAAAAATTTGTATTCTATAATAAATAAAACATTGTGAAACAATATTTTTTCGAATTTACGAATATTACCAATAAGATTTTTTTTCTTCCGATTTGATCTTTATAAAGCAAATATAAATGATTGTTGAATAGGTTTTTTTGTTAAGTCTTTTACTGTTTTTCATTACGTCAGCAAGTTTAAGTGTATTGTATTCTTCTTTTACGGTTTTGTAAATGTATATACGAATATAAGTTTTTTCTTATTGGCTTTTTGGCTTTCTCTTTTTTTAAATATTGTGAAGTGAATCGATTAGCAATGGTGAATGGATGCTGGCTGCATTCTTGTTAAATAAATTAATTAACCTCAAAAAGAAAAATGCTAATCGATTTTTAATTAGCAGTTTATCAAAAACTTTTTTATCTAACAATTATTCCTACTCAAAATAGATATGTGTATTAAACTCTACAATTTACAGTTTATTGTTTTATATAGATTAAATATATTTGATGATTTACATTATTTTAATTATAGTTTAGCGTTGCATGGTATGGTTGGCCCCTATTTGTTTTTTTTTAAAATAATGATTTATTCTATAAAGTGGGTGTAGCCGAACATCCTTTTTTCTGTGAAGTTTTTCCAGGCCCTCGTTCTTCTCTTCTATGGTTTGTAGTGCGCAGTTTGTCTGATTCTCTTGAGCCCTTTTAAATTTAAAATCCTCTACCAGAATATTAACCTCGTAAGACCCTTTTGTGTAGACATTGTGTTATTAAAATTATTCAAAAAATATCTTATAGATTTTGAAAATGTTTAAGGCTTATAATTATAAATTTTTTAATAGAGGGTATTTTTTTATTTGGCTTTTGAAAAGTTATTTTGATTTTTAAAATTGGAAGAATACCTTTGACTTTGTTATTTTGTATTTATATTAATTCATATAAGTAGCTTTTTATTTATTTGATTTGTTTAGCTTCAGTTTTTTTTATTTGTCATTAAGCATTTTGTCTTTTGTCAGCAGCAGCAGCAATTAAAAAATTAACCCCAAATTCACTTTCCCGAAAACATGTATAGATATAATTTGCATAATTTTAACAATTTTTTCTTTTTTATATAAATTAAATACTTCTTGACCTTCATAGTTTGTTTTGAGACAATTTGGTCGAGTGTTAAAATTTGTATCGTTGTATCGATTTAAGCGCTGAACGTTAGTTATTTTGTAAGCGTCTCTATATTGGCAATTACCATTATGTAATTCTTCGTTTTTAAGTGTATGATGCCAAGGTGGCCCCAATCTTCGCATTTCCATTTATAAGAATCTTTTAATCCAACTACACTCAATTGTTCCCTTTGTCTAATATGCGATCAGCTTACACTCTTGCTCTTCTAGGGCAGTTCGTAATTAAAGTTTAATTATTTTCTTTATAGTGAATGCTTGTTTTTTTCTTAAATATTATGGTGCTACTTCGCCATTCTTTGAGACGTCGGCGCGTGGCGGATTTTATTTTTAATTTAATTTTAAAACTCTAAAGTAATATGTATGGTTTGTTGATTCTTTCTGTATTTTTAACTAAAATAGTTTTGAATGTTGGTGCATATAATATGAATTAATATAATATAAAAACAAATAAGCGAATAAAAGTGCTTCTTTTTCAAACTAATAAGTTATTAAATGCCATTTTTCTTTCAGATTTTCTTTATTTTTTTTCATTGTATTTTTATTATTGATAAAAGATTTTCACTCTTGTAATCCAGATAATAAAAATTAATTTGCTCTTTTGTAAGTAATACTATTTTTGCCTTAATTTTCAAAATAGCTATTAGATTGGCATCATTCATATTAATTCTCTTTAAAGATATGTTATTTATTCAATCAGTCACATAGTCCATTTTAATTTTTATAGAATTAGAATTATGATTTTTTTAGTGAATACAACAGGCGTTTTTTCTTTATAATAGTTTGTCTTATTATTAGTATATTTTTAACTTGAAAAAAATATGCTTTGATTAAGTGAAACGCATTTAATGTTTATACATTTTTCTTGTACGTGCACCGCTTCGGTTCCTGTAGAGGGGCGAGTGGTATGCGAGACAGTAATAGAATCCGTGGGGCGGCTGGATTAAAATCTCTTAAATAAAAAAAAATAATTATTTTTTATTTATCTGAGATTTTTTATAAAATAAAATGGGCTTTTAGGGCCACTTTATAAAGTTGATAAATAAATAAATCGGTTTTTATTAAACCGGTTTTTGATATTTCAGCTTGTTCGTTTTTTATATGCGTAATGAGGGATGGGAGGGCGCAATTATCTTCTTTTCAGTCTCTCTCTCTCTCTCTCTTTGTGAAAAATTAAATAATTAAAGCCTTCAAATCGGCCCACACAGGGGGTGTCGAAATGATTCGACAAAATTTAAGATCATTTCTATTTCTTTAAGTGCATTGTATCATTTTTGATTTTATTCGATTTATTATTATTATTATTTTTATTAAAATCTTGGATTTCGCGCGCTTGTATTAGTTTACTGTAAAAGATTAATTTATACTTTAATTGTTAAATTAAAAATCAACATCAAATTTTCAATCGTCTTTGAGCAAAAATTTACTGATTTAAAAATTGTTTTATTAAAAACCGGACACAACAGGCATCATTGTCCACAGCATAGTTTAATATTATTACATACGGCTACATCTTTATAGCCTTTAAAAAATAAATTTATTACTATACTTCTTTATATATAAATTTTTATTTTTATGTTTTGTTTTGTTTTTAAAAATAACAATAAATGTGTTTTAAACTGATATTCCTGTTTTTAGTAATCCGTTGTATTGTTTAAAATCGGAGATATTTTTCATAATAATTTATATTCAAGATTTTGGTTGGTAACATTTATTTAAATTTTGTTTTCATTAATTTCTATCTTGTGGTTTAGTAAAGGCGTTCACCAAAGTGAACATTGGAGGCAAGCACGCATCGTATGTGTCATCTGGCAGGCTTGAGTCCGGTTGGGCACGGGCGGACCGGTTGGACACGGGCGGGAACCTTGCTTTAGGCACTTTTACCAACACTCTTTAATAATTACAAAAGTGCGCATGGATTTAACTTATTTGTAAATTTTTTTAAACACAAATCAATCATTTTAAACAAAAATATCTAAAATGTATTCATATATTTTTTACAGTAATTATGAGTAAGTCTACATTTAATATTTTAAAGAAAAATAGAAAATTAAATGATTTTTATTACTTTAAATAGATTATTTTGTTTACAATATTGATTTTAAAGAGTGAAAGTCTATTTTTCCCTTTATTACCGCCTTTTTATTTATTAATTAAAAGGTTTTAATATCTGATGAAAATGTTAGATCTGACAATAGGTAACAAACACTTGCACTTTTACGGTATAAAATAAATAAAATAAATTTATTACTATACTTCTTTATATATAGATTTTCAATTTATGTTTTGTTTTAAAAATAAAATTAAATGTATTTTAAACTGATATTCCATTTTTTAGTGATTCGTTGTACTAGAAACTTTTACGACATTGTTTTCACATTTTTTATTCTAATTTAATTATAAAATTGTAATGTGATGTGAATTTGTGTTAATCTTTAACAAAAATAAATTCACGAACCGTATTATATAAAAATTTATTGCAAATTTGCATGAAATGCGTAGAAAGTGGTAAAATTTCATGAAATGTCTAATAATAAATTATTTTTATATGGTTGAAAATTTAAATAAATTACATTTAGATTGATACTAAGCAATAGATTAAAGGGTAGGGCCCTAAAAATTACATTGTAATTTTTCAACTTTTTTTTTTGAATAATCTTATCAAAATATTCTGTTAATAAGCTTATTTATACAATTATTCTTTAACTTTGAATGTAAACAAAATCATGACAAATTAGATCTGCTGGGTATTATTGTCTTAAATTTAAAAAATAACAAAGCCTGGGTTTTCGCTTCAGTGTTTTCAGCCGTCGTCTTGCGTCTGGGTGTCAACACCTTTTGGACAAAGTGATTCACTTTTGGGCGTGAGAGGAGGTTCGGCGCTGCCGACAGGCGCCGCCGGGGGAATTTTTTATAAAAATTGGCAATCTTTGTTAAGAAAAGCATTGTTTTCATGAAAAATTTTTTGAGTCGAGATCGAGAATCTCGAGCTTCTTTCGAGCGAGACTCGAGACGAGATTCTCAAAAAAATCTCGGATCTCGAAAATTCAGTTTTATTCGGGAGAGATGTCGAGACGAGATTTCTCGAGATAGCTCGTCAAAGATTTTTCGAGATCTCGAGACGAGATCTCGTCTCGACCGCTCTCTAGCGCCCCCGAGAAATTTTTAAACATTTGTTCGGTTTTTTTATGAAAATTGATGCAAAATACATATTTATCTTTTGGTTGAATGAAAATTAAGAAAAAAGCATACGATTTGTGTAATAAGGGTCGAAATATTTGTTTTTATAAACAAATTTCTGCACAAAACATTCATAAAAGACAACCCATGGTCCGGGAAATCGACCTTTACAAATGATTAAACTCAACACTAACCACTACACCACCATGAATTGTGGTGCTAATCACTAGATTTTCCCTCATAAAATTATAATTATCTCCAAAAACTCCATTCTCTAGTAGTGTAAATTTTTTCGATTTTTTTGTAAAATTTTGATCCAACGAAACGAAAAAAAAATTTTTTTAATTTATGAGAAATATGAGTAAATCCGTTCTTGTTATGTAGATTTTTGAAGTATATAGTTTTCAATTATATATGAATATTTATTTAATGTTTATTTATTTTTTAAATGGTAAATTTTAAACAGTTTATTTGCTTAAGCCATTTATTCTAGTGATTATATAAACATCTATTTTTTTAATTTAATCAAAACCATTTTAATTTAAATTCTTGATTGACTTTAGACACAACAAATCTGGCCTTTTTTTTGTTGTGTCCGTCGTAAATTATCTGAGCTTCTTTGGTTAGATGGGAAAATCGCGGCACATTTCCTTTTCTTGCCAGTTACACGCCGTGGCCACTTTTGTTAAAAATTATAATCATTTCATTTCATTTTTAAACATGATGAAAGTTGTTTAGTTGTTAATACATGTAAAATTAAATAATTTTTAATTGATTTTTTGATTTTTCCTTAATCTAAATGTTAAATTTGAGGATTAATGTTTTATTATAAAAAGGTTTGATTCATGTTTATTATATGTTACTATATTTTATTTATTTAACTTTAAAAAAAATTCAATTACACATATTCTCAATAACTAGCATTAAGCTGAAATTTTGAATTCCCTTTTTATTCAATAATTGAAAATTTGTTTAAATAATTTGAGATGGTTAGTGCCATCACAATGATCGCACCCCAGTTGGACGGGCTGTTGCGGCATTTGCATTGGCTGACTCTGAAAAAATTGTTTACAAATTGCCATCACAATGATCACACACCGGTTGGACGGTCCTTTATTTTCTTTTTTAAAAATTTCCATATTTATTGATTATTTTTATTAATTTATACATTTGCGCTGTGGTCTTCGTTGCGAAAATACCGATTTTGGGTTGAATGGAGCCAAAGCCGAGGCCCTGTACAGGCGCCCGTAGGGCAGTTTCTTTAAATTAGTATTTTTAAGGGGTATTTATTATAATATTTGCGATTTTTTGTTAAACAAATATGATCTGAATAATAAAAATAACATTTACCTATTCTTTTTTTGCGTTTATTTTATTTACTGATTTTAAATTTTTTGTTTTTCTTTTAATTAAATATTTCAACTTTTTTCTAGCTTGCATATTTTTCCAATGTTCGAATGTCAATAATAGCTTCGATTTGTTTTAAATATTTTACCTTCTTGTATTTTCTATTAATTGATTGCATTTTCCGGAATCTGATTTATTACTATGTTTGCCCCTTCCTGGCTTGCCAGCCCATTGATTTAATTACTTTGAATGCCGAGGATTTATCTCCTGATTTAATTTAATCTTTGCGTTCATTTCCAATAAGGGCATTGAATTTATTACTATTTCATTCAAATTTTTTTCTGGAATGAGCGTTTTAACAACTTTGTTCTTCAGCTTCCTCTTGTTGTAAATTCGGGTCATCGATGTATTTTGTGTTGCATCGATTTAGAACAAGCAATTGTTTAAACGGCTGGATATTATAATTTAGCTAGTAATCAACTATTTTTTATTTAGTTTTAATGAAAAAAATTAATTTAAATAAATTATAGTTTGTGTTTTTGTGCATTTATTAAAAAACTTTTCCATCGTTAAAAGAATACAATTTGTTTTGAAATAATAATTATAATTAAAAATAAAAAAACTTTTTAATTTTTTACATTTGTTTACTTTTTCTTGAAACTTTTTTATCTATGTTTATTAGACGAATATAAAATTGTAAGTTTTATTTTATATCAAGCAATTTTGATTTGTATTTATAAAGTTGATTAAAAAAATTAACTGTGTTTAATTCAACAAACAATTATCAGTGGCTTACAAAAAAATTTTATGTTGTTAATTGTTAATAATTTATTTAATATTTTTATATGTTTTTTTATTATACATTTTTTTTGTATTTTCTCAGGAGCTGTTTGCAGCACTTTTAGTTCGGAAAGACGCATCGTTTTCCCGCAATTTGTTCGTAGTTGCAGTTGTTGGCTCACGTTCCTTGCTCCATCTCGGTGATTTGAAAACTTTTTATGTTCGAAAATTTTTATTGTATTTTTATTTATACCGGTTTTAGATGATTATATAGCGTTAAGTTTTTTATTTTTTTATTTAACATGCCTTTTTTGCAGTGTTAGAAGTTTTCAATTGAATAAATATATTTTTAACAATGTATTTTATTATCAGTAGTTGAATTTTAATCATGTTTTTCATTTTATAAGGGTACACACTTAATTACGCTTTGAAGGCACAAACAACGTTTTACCATTTTTGCTGATCTGTATTGTTTCTCTTTCATTCCTTAAAAGAAAAAAATAAAAGTTTTATTTGAGATTAATTACTTTTAGTCCGCAGCCGACGCTTTTTACTTGATTTGAGCATGGGTCCCTAAATTTAAGACTTGTAGTATATTATGCTTTTACACTAATATATTTGGCCCATTAATGGCATGCACGGGGTCCGTGTCTATCCCTTGGGGCAATTTGACAATCCCTCTGCCAGTCAGTTTATGATGTTGCGATTTCGCCGATTTCTTCCAGATAATATTTTACTTATTATGATTTTTAAAAGTTGAAAAAGATATTAACTTTTTAGAAATTGGCAATTAATTATATATATATATATATTGCGCTATTTTTTTTTGCAGTTGTAAATTTGCGCGATTTGCTTGACCACTAACATATAATTAATTATTTTTTTATGGTGAATATAAATTTAGCACAAAGTAGGTTATTTTATATTTTTTACTTTGTTTCAAAGAATTTTGCCTGTGTATAAAATAAGTATTTAATTTATTTGTTAATTTTACTTGCAAACCCATTAATATAAATATCAGAAAAATGATAAATCATATAATATTTTTATGTTACATTTAAAAAGGCTATCTTTAGGACTTGTTTATACTTTCATTGGAATTTTCTTAATTTTGAATGTTAAAAATTATTCTGATAACTGTTGATCTTTAATGGAAGATCGTAGATTAAACAAAAACTTTGTTGAGATGTTTTTAGTTTTAATATTAATGTGTAATACTTTAGTCAAAATTTGATTGTCTACTTGTTTAAAAGTTATAACAAGTTTTATTTATTACATTTTATCGCATAGATATAAATCTTGTATAGGCTAATTTTTTGAATTTAGTAAAACAATTTTGTCGTTTGCTTTTTTGTGACTAAATTTCAAATGTCGATTAATTTTAAAAATCGACGATTCGTACACTTGCTAATGATTACAGAATGTACAGCTTGCTTATTTGATAAATTTTTGATTTTAATTTTTTGTACAAAAAATTTAGCTGTTACCTTTTTGCTAAATCAATATTAAGGTGTTAAAATAAATTTATTTCTTTTAAAAGATATTTTTGGGCAGCTCATCTTTAAGTAAATTCTTTTTTTTCTCTTTTATTAATGAAGTTTGCTTTCAATTTTTGGGATGGTTTTAATTGTAGTTATTTTTCAATTTGTATTTTTGAAAAACGAAATTTGTAATCGTTGAAATTGTTGCGCATTTTGTTTAACTTCAAGTTAAGACGGAGTAGTTGATACTGTTTGACTAAACCGCGCCCATGTTTTGCTAAACTGCTGGCACGAAGACCAAACAGTCCAACTTTCTTAACAGTTTTGCACCCGGCATGAATATCGATTTTGATTATTAGAAATTAATATTGTGTGTGGCAATAATATTTTGTTTGTAAGCTTTGGAGTTACATTGTATTTTTATTAATATTTAAATATTTCTAAAATAACAGTTAATTGCAATTTTGTTTCATATTTAGTCAGAATTTATCAGTTACAATATGTTCAACAAAAATTTTAAAAAAAAGTTGTACTTTCCATCATTTCTAGTATTAAAAACAAAAATTTTTTTATTTTTTAATTTTTGTATTTCAAATGTATATGTAGTAGGAAGCATGTGCACTACTCATTATTATGGGTTGGAAAGGATTATTATATTAGCAAATTAGATAAACATTTTTTTGTAAATTCGAGTTTTAAAAAATGTTAAGTCAAAATCTCAAAACTTATTAATAATCTAACCATATTAATTAAATATTTTTTTAATTATAAATTTATTTTTATATCAATTAAATTGGCTATTTAATTTTATGCAAATTAAAATTCTTATTATTTTTTAATTGGTGCTAGAAACTCAAATCTGATAAGCACAAAATGAGCTTTTATTATAGACTTTAAATAATTTATACAAAAATTTTTTCAATAGTTATTATTTAGATTTTTCAAAAAAAATTTTCCATAAATTGTAATTGATTTTCTTCTAATTAATAATATAACTAGAGACGAGATTTATATTGACTAAAAAACGCGAATGACTTAAAATATTGACCAAAAAACCCCAAAATATTGACCAAAAACCCCAAAAAGTGCCAATATACATATTGATTAAAAATGCGCAAAAACTAACCAAATTCAGTCAAATTTTGCGTAAAAACCCTCAAAATTCGTCATTTTTTATTAATTTTCCTCTTTTAATTGGAAATATAATATTTTTACATGTTTTGGAACATGTTATAAAAAAACCAAATAAAAAAGGGAAAATTTAGAAGGGGTGGATTTTTTGTCAAAGAAAAAGTCATTTTTTAGGAGTGCGTTTATGTCCTGAAAATTTTTTTGATTTCTAAGGCTACATTTTTCGTTTTTATTGCATTTTCCTTAAAAATTTTGGAAAAAATGCCTGAGATATTGAATTTCTACAAAAATTTTGCTGGAAAATGCCTAAAAATTGCATTTACAAAATATTGATTTATTACGGAAAAATGGCGAAATATTGATTTATATTGACATAATCTGATTCAGACTCTTTGTTATTCATTCTTTTTTGCCGCTCTTTCGATTTCATTTGTCGTTTACTTTAATTTTTATTAATTTATCATTTTTAACAGAATAAGCGCGCAGACAAATAATTATTAAAATGGGTTATTTACTCAAAAAAGTTTTTAAAGATTTAATTTTTATATTAATGTAATTCCTTATTTTATCATTGACACCCCATTCTGTTTATAGTTATCGGGTTGTCCATTGTGACCAATTTCCAACTCTTCTTACTTTAGTCCTTTCAATTGGGACTGATTTGGGTATTCTCGATTTCCGTTTTAAACTTATTTTGTTTAGATCACCGATTTATTTATCTGCTTTAAAGGGTTTATGGTTTTATTTATGACTGTCAACGAAAGCGAGAGTCGCTCACTTACCAAATAAAGTTTGACATTTTTATTTATATTTTTATTCGTACACTAAATTTGAATTCAGTTTAAATTTTTTGTTAACGTTTATTTAAAAAGTTTAAATTTATGCGTAAATTTATTTCAATTATATTTTACCGGTATTGTGCAATAATGCGTCACTAACAATATTTCACGTGTAGTCCACCAAAATGTTATGGCCTTGAGTAACGTTGTGTCTATTTTTATATGATTGGATTTGCACAATGGTCAATAATCTTTGCAATCTGCTTTTTGCTCCCATCTGACCCAAAACCCAAAACTTTTTTGGTCATTTTTTGGGTTTTGGGTTTTTTTGGGTTCACAAAACCCAAAATTTTGTACAAAACTCAAAAAATTTTAGAAAACATAATAAAATGCCCAAATTTCCGATTTTTTTTAAATTTTTAAATAAAAGTTCTATTCAAAGCATTTTTCTGACCAGTCATCATAAATCCATGAATAATATTAATATCAGAGTAGCCACCTGTCAAACCCAAAAATCAGGAATACCGGCTGAAAAATCAGAAAAAAATCAGGAATATTTTTTAGGTGTGTAAATATATGAATTTAATGCCAAAACTTTTTTATTGCTAGGAAATTGCAAAATATTTCGATAATTTGCCGATTTTTGAATTTTCAGAAATTCAATTTCTTTTTCGAGTTTTCCGCGTCCTCATCGAGGGTTTCCCCGCGTGAGTTCGAATCTCACGGGCGTCGCCACTGTTGAGCCGGTTGATTGCTCAATTTATTTGTCGGAGGAAAATGGACAATAATAAATCAATAGATAAAATGAAGGGACGGGCGGGAAGGTCAATCCTCAACTATTCACTAAAAGACAGAATGAATCGAGGGAAACGCGGGGGAAAGGATGGACAGTGGAAAATGGGGTCAGGGGACAAAATGCCAAAGACAAATATGAAATGGGATTATTTGTCTCCCCAACATTAATTTTTATGTTACTTTTAGAGCCCGAACTAGAATTAGATTTAAGTAATTAGTTCATTATCTGCTTGGGTCTCTGAGTTAGGGACTCAAACTCAATGTGATTTTTAAATAAAAACAAAATATAATGATATTAGCCTAATATTCCCTCAGATGTCTTCATGTTGCTGAAAAGTCTAGAAAAGTCAAATACGATCAAAGACACCTTTTATTAAAGTAAAAATCTTATAAAAAATTAACTCAAATAATGTAAACAGATTTCTTCTTCTTTTTCTGCTTTGGCTGAACCGTCGCTATTCTTTCCGGAAAGCGAGATCATAAATATCCATAATAGCATTCATTGTTAGTTGAAGATTTGTTTAATTGAATTTTTTGAATTTAAGTATTAAATTTTTTTGCCTGCAACATTTATACGTAACCAATAGCACACGTGAGCTTACAACAACCAACACAAAATGTTTTAGAAGGTGTTTTACTCAACGCATTTTGAAGAATAAGAAGGACAAGCGCTCCCTTGGTAAAACTATTATTGTTTGGGCTGCTAGAATCATTTTTTAATACATTTATTATTCAGTTTCCTTTCTTTATTATTTCTGTATAATTTGTTTTCTTTATTTTTTTGCGGTTTTTATTGATTTTTTTTTGATAATGCAGGAGCGGCCGTTGAAGTTGAATTTGAATTACCATTTACTATTGTCATTAACATGTAGAATTTTAATTGACAATGATCGAAATGCGTTTTACATAAAAATTAAATTTTCCGGTAATTCTATTTTCTCTTTTCATTTTTTTTACTTTTACTGCCGTGTATCTTTGTTCTGCGGGATTTAATTTTCTCGAGACGTAACTAATCGGGTGCTCTCCATCATCTCCCGTTTTGAGTAAAGAGCTGGCAATTGCAATTTTAGATGCGTCTGTCTCTATTATAAATCCCTGGTTAAATTTCAGGCGGGTGACTCCTGCAAAGACAGGAATTGATTCTCCAACTCTATTGTTGGAAATTTTTATTTAATTAATTTTAATTAAACTTTTTATCTGCTAAATTTGATGTTGTCTGTCTTTACTTTAAACATTGAAGGTTTATGCATTTGCAAGTTTTCATTAGATGTAGATCAGCATAAAACAATACCAGATAAAAATAATTATTTTGAGTTGAATATATTTTTGAATAAATACATATTTTATTTTGGTTTCAAATATGACCATTTTTTTCCAGAGTCTCCATTATCGTTTTGTCGATTAAAAATACTATTATTATATATCAATGTTTGGTTCAATTAATTTATTTATTTGAGCAATTCATAATTAGTCTCATCTATAATTATTTTTGCATTAGAATATTATCATAATTTCAGATAGACAAAGCAACTGAGAGAGTTTTGGTTTTTAACACAAAATAAATAAATTACATTTTTTAGTGTGTCCAGATCGTGCCTCTGTCCGAATATCTCGACAATTAACGCTATCGAGGTGTTGAATATGAACTCCACGGCCGTGTTCGTTCAACCAGGATCAACCATGTGTGTCTTAATGTTGCCTGCACGGTTGAAAAATTTCTGACATTTTTAACATTAAATTTTTTGTTTTTGCGAATTGTAGCAGCAATATTCAACTAAGTGTTTGATGCTTCATTGATTTCAATAATAATCATTTATTTTTTATTTTTGCTTTGCATTTTGCTCAACACTTTCTCTTGCTTGTTAGTTCAATTTTGGACAAAAATGGCAGAATTAAAAAATTACCATTTTAGATTCATTCATATTTTATATACTTGTTTAACTTGACGGAAGAATGTGTGAACACTTGTGTTAGAAAATACGGCAAAGGAAGCGCACCTTTCAACATTATTTTATATTGCGATTTTACAGATTAACAGTATGAACTAATAATATGAGTGTTTGGGCTGCTAGAATGCTGCAAGTTAATTATTAAAATAATATACTTAATGTTGCGACGCTACGTATTTACTGCATGCGATTTATTTACGCTTTTTAAATTTATCACTTTTATTATTATTGAGCATCATTTTTATTAGTAACTCTCATATTTTGTTGAATATACACAATATATTATTTATTGGCAATGCATTTATAATAATAGCATTCATTGTTAGTTATTTTTTAATTGAATTTTTTGAATTTAAGTATTAAATTTTTTTGCATGCAACATTTATTTGGGTAAATATAATAAACAGGGATAAGATTTTTAGGTTTGAAAAAACTCGAAATACGTACCTAAAATAGGTGAGAGAAAGTGCCAAAATAAGTAATAAAAACCGAGTTCATGAGCAAAAATAGGTGTGTGTAAAAATAACAATCAAAGCTTAAAAACTTGTTTTTACTTTATATTTTGGAAAAACCAAATTTATAATCGTTTGAAATTGTTGCACATTTCTTTCTGTTTTTTGGCATAAAATAGTTTTTTATTTCAAATAAACTCTTTTTTATTATTCTTAAATTCAATTTCATAAATTTCTTAACTTTTTTAAAGGTTTTAACCTTGTTGGTATTTACAATAACAGAAAACCACAATTAGGTAATTATTATTTTAATGACTGTCGTTACGGAGACGGATACACCCGACCGTTTTTGTTTGAATGAAATTCAAGTCCGGACACGAAGGTCGCAAACTTAATTATTTTTAAACAGTAATTTTAGTTAATTTATATTGCAATAATTTGAACAATGCAAATAAAAAATTTATTATACAACTTTTGATGTTTGACTTCTCATATATGTGGCTTCAGCGAAAATGCATTTAGTTTACTTTTGGCTTTTCAGCCATGCAGCTTTATGCGTTTTTAAATATTGGTAATATTATATTTTCAGAATTACTTTTAAAAGTAGGTAGATTTTTTATTCATTTACTTAAATTATTTTTATTGATCATATTCCTTTTTATTGTCTTAATTTAATACTTTTTTTGGGCTTTAAGAAAAAGGTAGTTTTGGTGCATTGTATGCAAAAATTTAAATAAAGGTTTTTATAAATTTTGTTTTATTTATTTAATATATATAATAATTCATTTAACTTTTTTTGAGAAAAAATTATTTCTGAATAAAATTTCTCATATAATTAGTTCAAACTCTTTTTTTGCATTCACTCAACCGTTGCTTTTTAACCCCAACTTTCTTTATTTTTTATAATTTTCAATCAAAATATTTAATCTTTTGTGTTTTTCCTTTTTACTTTTACATAGTTATGAACCAATGATAAAGATAGAACTAAAAAAAGAATTAGATTTTTATTCTTATAAATAATTTAAATTAAGTATTTTATACAACAAACACTCATTCATTTCAATTCATTATTATAATTATTTAAAAGAACTTTTGCCTTTTTTTAATTTGTAGACTGATGTCATCTTCGCGACATACATGACAACCAATTGGCACATATACAAAGTGCGCCTTTTAATCAAAATGACGAGGGAAATCAATGGCTATTTTTCATTTTTCACAAAAATTATTTTATAGATTTAAAATTGTTTGCCAACCTTTTAAAACTTCTTTTATTACCATTTTATCTGAGTAACATTAATCATTTTCCGTCTATTTGATAATTTTGTTTCATTCATTTTTTGACGTACAGTTTCATTTTATTATCTTTTTTCCCCTGTACATATTTTAAATTACTTTCTAGGTAGCGTCCAAATCGATTTGTTCGTAGGCCATGTTTTGAGCATAGATTAATTTTTTTACTATTTATTAATTAAACGGGTTCCCTTTTGGGGTTATTAAATTGGTACAGATTTCGTATCATGCATGCTATTATTTATATAATGCTTATATTAGTATTGAATCGAATGACGAGATCCCAATAATAAAAATTAAAACAAAGCCTACTCACAATATTTTGGAGCACACTCACCCTCAAGAAATCAGGTTAAATTATTATTAGCTTGCTAAAAATGGATAGGAATTAAATATGCCTTTTATTAATTAAATTTTATGAATCTCTTACTTAGTTACTTTACTTCTCGTGGGTGCTCTCTGCGCGAATCACTATACGCAGAAGTAGTCTGAGATAGAAGAGTGCACAAGAATCAGTTTTTACAGGTTTACAAACATTATAACGTATTAATTAAATTTTTAGCTCGAAAAAATACATAGTAAAATGATAAAATTTTTGGAAATATTATCGTGCAAAGAACTGATTTTTTTTCTCATAGATATCGCGACCGCTGTATAGTTAGTTACATTTTAAACATATAGCCGAAGTTTCTGCCTCAATATCACCACCGTATCATGGTTAAACAAGTTTTGTTAAATATTTAACTTATATTTCTGTTAAACATTGCGTGTATACATATAAAAACTTATTAAATCAATAATTTATGCATTTTAATTTAGATTTAATGTTTTTTGTAAAGATAAAATTCGCTCGGTTGTTCTCGTTTACGCAGAATATACACTACCAATTTTGTACTCCTCCTCAGTGTTGTTGTTTTGTGGAGGTTGCGGCGTTTAGGTAGGTAAATCTCAGCATAATGTTTTTCAATAAATATAAAATACTGAAAGTAGAGATATGTCTATTTTCATCTTAAATATATAAAGTTTTAATTTATAATACGTTTACTTATTAAATTGTTTCGGTCTTGGCTTTAATATATTACTTATCCAAATTTAATTGTTGTTTACGTGGTCTATAAATATTTTTTTGTTATTTTTAAAACTAAACAAGCATAGATTTAATTTTATGTCAATTTACATAATATCTTGATTTTTTTTTTGAATTGAATTTAAGATAATTGACGTATTAATTTTAGATATGTGCGAATATTTAAAAATAAAGCTTTTCTATTCATATTCAAGGCCAAAACTTCAGGTTGTCTACAAATTTTGTGAAAATAAAAATAATACAAAACTAAAAAAAATACGAATTAAAGAAAAACAACTCGGAAAAAATAATATAATGAAAAGGGTAGTTTATTACGGATAAAATGTAAAAATATGGTCAACAACTGCCAAAAACCTAAAATGAACTTGAAAAAGGTGAAAAACCAATAACAAATCATCGTGTCTTAAATAAAAAAGAATGAATCAAAATAAGCCAAACTTAAGTCTTATAATGTGTATGCTAAAATTTGATTAGTCAGAAAATCGTTTTGTCACATTACATTTCTTTATTTTTTTGATAATGAATTTATTGTGTATCGCATTGAATTAGTTCTATGTTGGTTTAATTTTATATAAATCAATTCAATATTGATCAAATCTTGGTACTTTTAGCTTCAGTCTATAGCAATCACATATTGTTATTTATTTTTTGACTATGACAAAATGATATAATTGCCCATATTTTAACTTTTGTTTATTTATAAATAGTATTTGTATTGTAATTTATAGTTTGTTCATTTATTAGAGCATATTTGTAAAATCGTTAACATTATGTGTTCTCGCCAGTTTAACAAATGGCCTCGATCGTCGCCTCGTAGTAAATTACTTTGCCACATTTTTTGTTATTATTTTTATTTTTTTATTAGAAAAATATTTTATTCGAAGAAATCAATTTTCATTTATTTTATTGTTTGTATTTGTTTTTGTCAAATCTAATTGAAAATTTTAAATTTAAATTTAAAAAATTGCCGTTGAAATTACAGTTGTTCGTTTTTTTGAAGAACATTTTATTGCAACTGACTCGCTTTTTACCTTTTGTAGCACAACCGAGTTCATATTTGATCGTAGAACCGGTTAATGCATTTCTTACTATTTTTGTTTTTTCTCCTACCTCGTGGATATTTTAATCTGATTTTCTACCGCGTACTCAAGGGTTTTATTTGCTTTTAATATTTATTTTTTATAAAAAAAACTTTAAGCATTACTTTTAACTTCATGGTCTATGAGTCAGCATAAATTAGATTAATTCTGTTAATATTCTAACTTTTATAACAAAAATATTTAAACTGTTTATTTTAATATATTAGATAGATTAGTAAGTCATTTTTTCCAGACATCAATATCAGATTCTAGTTACAGCCGGTATTTTATTAGTAGGAACTTCTTTTTTAATCTGTTTAATAATGTAAAAATACAAGAAGCTACGACACTGCCAAGATCGCAAAGCTGCATCAAACAGAATTTTTTTACAATTTCTCAAGGCAATAGTTTAAACATGTTATAAATTTATTTTATTTTTATATGATATATTATTACTAACTTCGTTAGAGAAATTAAGAGCAAGACATTTTAATATTGAATTCTTCATTGATGGCTTCTTAATAATTATATCATAATTGACTTCATCAATAAATTAATCTAAATTTTGAAAAGTAATATTAACTCCATAAAAAGGTTCAACGTTAACTAAGAAAAAACAAATCCGAATATATTAATTTCTAAAACTAATTCTACGATAAATAATAAAAAACCAAAAAAACATCAAAGTCTATTTATATTTTATGAAAACTAAAAGCTTTTCAGTTAAAGAATAAAAGTAATGAATAAAAAACAGTTAAAAATGAATATAACATTAAATTATTCATTAAAAGACCACTATTAAATTTCATAAATGTGTATTTAGTTAATACATTATTTTGTAATCGCATTTTTGCCGCGGATCAGTTTCTCGGCAGCCTAAACAATCCTAGAAAGGGAGGTTGCCTCCAGGGCTGTGTCGAAACTAAAAAAAAAAAAAATTTTTGAATATTTACGCAGGCTCAAGCAAAAATAAATTAAACTTTCTTGAGCAAAAATAACTGCAAATTAATTAAAAAATCTACAACTTCAAATATAAAATAACTAAACTATAACATTTATTGTCGTTAATAACAAAAATAATAATCGTTTCATTCATTTATATTAAATGCAGACGGCAAAAATACAAATTGAATATTTCAGTGGGAAAATGCCCGTTTTGCCGCATCATCATTTCGACAAAGATGTTTAACTAAAAAAAAAGTAGTTAAAATCATTTTTCAAAATAAAATTATTTTACTGATAATTCATTAGACTTAATAAATACTGATTTAAATATTTTCTACCAAAAAGCTCAATTCAAAATATGAGAACAAAAAAAGAGTAATATGGAAAATCGAAAAAGTAAATGAATTACCAAGTTTGTGAGAATGTATCGCGGAGCTGGATCACGGAGTCGGCCGATGAGGCCAAAATGAATGAAATGGGTGACTATGTATTACATAAATGTTTAGTTTTTTTACATATTATTCAGGGAGAGCTTTTTCAAAAATATATTTTATTTAGGCTGAGTTTAACCGCATCTGGCTGAACGTGAAAAGCTGTTTCTTCTCTGACTTTAATTGTAGAAAATGTTTTATATTGGTTAAAATTTTTTCGCAAATAACTTATTTATTTATTCTAATTTATGTCTTTTTTTACATATAATTTTTGACGTTTGCGGGGTAGATTATTTCATCCATCGACGATGCAGACGTCGCGTTTTCGAAATTAACTTGCAGTGCTTGCACCATACAACACAATACGATGAATGTAGCGAGCCAGTCTTCCATCGACATAGAATTATCAAAATTAAGATTTTGTGAGTTTGTACAATTTACTATTGCAATAATCATTATGATACCAAAACTTGAATTGGTTTAAGTTATTTTAATTTGAATTTTCCATTCTTTTAAATAAGAATTGTTATTTTTGTCAAATTTTTTAAAATCAATTATTTGTATTTATATTCATAATTTCATATTTTTGGCCTTCTTGGTGATTTGAATTGATTTCTTTTTATTTTAACGTCTATTCAATTTATTCTTTATTTGATTTAATGTTTTATTTTTGTTTACATTAGTTTTTATTTAAATTTTATGTTTTATTAAAAAGCAATTTCATTTAAACTCAAGATAAATTTACTTGAGCACTGTGGGACATTATATATATATATAAATTATATATATATATATATAATATGATTACTTTTTCATGCCTTTCAGATTAATAGAAATTAATTTGAGTAACAATTTATTAGCACGTTTGCTCTAAACTAACACTAGGAATTACGATTCTTTATTCTAAAGATTTAAATGCTTTATATTTATTTTGTCTTGCGTGGATTCTGTTTTTTTAGTGATGTAATTTATTTACAGTTTTACCAAATGCTCGATAAATATTTATTTTTTAATAGCACTGCAATGTTATTCATTTTTTTACTTAGTTGCTATCTTCAATATTTTATTAGCCGTTCCATCTAATTTTTTGGTGTTTAGAAGAACTTTCCTTTTCTATGCAATCCAACAGGTGAACAGAGGAGTTGTATTAATTGGTTTCGCGTTCACGATAGTTTTTGACAGCAAACGCTTTATTAAACCGACATCCACCGTTTGATATTATGTTGTAAGAACACTTGAGTGACAATTTGGCTTGTAGATCGACAACAATTTAACAATAATTTATTGTTTTTTTTAATTTAAACATATTTTTACGGTAAAAAAAGTTTTTAGAGCTGTTAATGTTTTATGGCGTTGGATCCAATGGTATGCCTCGTGCTTAATTTATCTTTATTTTATATATTTACAAATTCAAGTATTAATTTTTTTTTTATCAACAATTGAAAAGATAAATTCATATTTTTATATAAATGTAAGCTTCAATGTCAAGAGTTATTTAATCAAAATTTTTATGATTGCCATATAAAATTAAATGTCTGGAATTTAATTCAGGAATATTTTTATCAAATCTAGAAGTTGCTTAAAGAAATTTAATAATTATTTTGCATTATCATTTAGCTAGAAAGTGAAAGTTTTGTGTTTATTTAATTTGTACAGCGAGGCTTCTCTTGTTTTTTTAAATTGAATTTTCTCTTCAGCTTTGTGCTATGAATTTAAGTTTTGTAATTATATTTGACTAAAAAATAATTTTACAGCATAATTATGCACATTCCCCTCCATAAAAAATGATTTACCAAATTATCTTATTACCATTATGATATTTATAAGGAGTTTAGATATTTTAATTTTGAGTTTTTTTTTTAAATTTTGTAAAGTTTTCTTGACAGTTCGACGCCGGCAAGATTTTTGCATTTTAGACCTGAGGTTCACCATATGATTAATTGCCAACTTAATTTAAATTATGCAATTTTATCTGATTTTTAAATAATTATAAAGTTTCTGGTATAGAAAAAATTAAAACAGCTTTAAATAAAATAAATAATAGGATTTTATCCTGAAAACAGTCAATCCAGATTCCGCCATTTGTTGGCTTATTTTGAATTCATTTTATCACTTTATCCATTTAAATTGTTTTTTGTTTTTATTATTTATTATTTTGAATAAATTTTAAATTATTAAGTCTCATTTAATAAAAAGGTCCACGAATTGTCCATGGTCACCGCAGCTCTGGTCCATAATGTTAACTTTCTTTACTCATGGGATGACAATCAGGAATTTTTCAATCTTTTTCATTTTGTTCCCAGACAAATTGCGTGAATATTTAAAAATTATAACTTTCTTGTAAGTAGAATGATCTTAATTATTTTAGTAGCATAAAATGCAGAAAAATCAAAGCAATTTTTTATTTTATAATTTTTATGACATTCAAAAAGTTATAGTCAAATAAAAACCTCCAAAATTTAAGAAGTGTGGGCAAATTTCGTCTATATACAATTTTCATTTTTTGATGGGTTACCAGCTGTTTTATTTTAAATTATAATTTTGAATTGTTTTAAATTTTAACTATTTTATCAAAGAAGTAAATTTTTTCATTTATTTCCATTTTGTAAAATATAATACTTTTATTAAAATCATCTTTTCAGTTAAAACGTTGCTATTAGTTTTGTTTATTAGTTGAATAATCGCATGAAGAATAAATATTAAATATTTTTTGTAGGAATTTGTTATAAATTCATAAGAAATAAAGGTTTCAAACAATGGCATCTTCTGCCAAATAGCAGTAAGCCATGGTAAAGAATGCAATAAGTTAGCTTATTGTATTGTTTTATTTTGAGTTTAAAGCAGTTGTGTAAACTTAATGGGTTTTCAATAAGCTTTTGTTTGATTTTTTAATTTAGGTTTTAATTAAAGTATTTAACTTAGAATTAACGCAACAGAACACTACAGCACATTCATTTTTATGAATATTTTATTTGGGTATATAATTTCTTTTTAATAGATTTTTGTGGATTATGAGTATTATTCTATATTTGATTCACTTTTATTTTTCCAAAATAATCGCTCTTCTTCAATAATTTTGCGAATAATACAATTCATATATATTTTAAATAAATTAATTTGAATATGTTATTAACGAATAAATACTTAATATAATTTGTAAATTATGAATTGGTTTTAAACTAAATAAACTATTATTCTTTTAATGGTTGCGCGCTATGCACTTGCGCATAGTCTGCACCCAGAATATTAATTCAAAATTGAAGTTTTAAAGTTGCCTTTTTATTAATGAATTAGATTTAATTACGTAATGCTAAAATGCAACTACTATTTAATATTTTTAATCTCAATTTTCAACGTGTGTTTGCATTGGTTGAACTTGTAAATTTGGTTTGCGCGTTGATTGCCTATAACAGTAAAGATTATTCTTTTATAATCTTCATTTTTTCATTATTTCAAGTTTTTTTTATTATTCAACGATTTATAAGAAAAATGGGTCAAACTATAATATTATTGGATTTCGCACGCTTGTATTAGTTTTTTGTACAAAAAAAGAAAAATCAACATCAAATTTATTTTGTTTGGCTTTCAATAATTGAGGAGTTGACTTTTGGTATCGCGCGAGGTTAGTTATCTATTCTTTAAATTAAATTTTTAGGTAATTTTTATATTAAGAATGTGTAATTATTATATTTTTGCAAGTAATTAGAACATTTTTTGTAATATTAATATTGTTTTTTAATTACAGAAAAATTTTTATAACAAAAATTTAGTTAAGTCATTATAGTAAATGAATTAACACATGTTTACATACTTTTACATTTTTGTTGTTGTGTCTTTTATCGTTATATTTTTCTTAAGTGGTCGCATTTTAACAAAACCAATTCGAATGTTGTCACTTTCTGGGTTTTTTCCACTATTATTTAATTGTATTATATAATTTACAATTTCAGATAAAGGCATCGACGGACTTTTATCTGCTTTTGTGGAAGATTGATTAGGTTCACACTTGTTAAAAAATTTAACAGATTAATGCGATTTTTAATTTAATTTGAAACCCAATAAATTTAAAACAAAAATTTAAAAAATAAAAAATGGCTTTTATATGGATTTATTAAAAAATATTAAAAAAAGATTCTGTTAACATTTGTCGTCAGTATTGATTTGTATAGGCATATACTTACGCTCGAAAGGGGTTTAATTTATCATTGAATTTAACTTTTTTATTTTAAGAAATTTATATAATTTCTTTTTATATTTTGCTTCAAAAATTTTAGACGGGTTTTCAGTTACATTTCCAATTAAATCAATAGATGTTGTTTGAAAAATAAAGAATATTTTTGTTTAACAATTTATTGAATAGCGCAGATTATGTCTTATTTAAGATCATCAAAATTTCTCTAAGGCGACGGTAATTCAATCTATTTTTATTATCAATTACGTTTTACCAGTTAAGCCGTTTTAAAATTAATTTTCATACTGGGTTTAGAATCAAAATATTCTTTAATTTTTATGCGGAATGAATAATTTTCAAACTAAATTCATAAACAACATTAAGTAAATTAATGTTGGTATAAACAATTATGGACCAATTTATTTGCAAAAAACAAAACGAAAAAAATCTCTATTTTGCGAAAACAACACGAAAAATATATAACAAAATCAAATATTAAAAACCCATTCGACACCATCGATTTTTATGAGTGCATTTTTTGGGTAAGAAACGAAGGTTCTTAAGATGCACATCTTTAAAGAAAATTTCATAAAATTCCAAAATATGGAATAAAAATTGTAAAAAGACAAAGGGATAGATCCCAGCTATTGATTAATTATTGACTACAAAGTGCCCCAAATCGCTAATCTTGCTCAAAAGGCTATTTTGAGCTCTATATGCACAAAAAAAAGATTTTACACAAATGAATCAATGGTCGACCTCTAATGTTAATCAGTTATTTAATCGGTTTAAAATTTTTCTAAACCGATTGACTGACGGTATTAGATCTATATTTTCAACACTATTTTCAATCTTTGAGGTTCATTTATTTGCTTTTACTGACTAAAATGAAAGAAATGAGACGCAAAAAACAAAATTGATTGCGTTGGTTGCAGAAGGCAATGGACCATTGACTGAAGAAAGATGCTGTGAACTCCCCCCCCCGTCATCCCCCGAAAAAATCGATGCATTGAATTGGTTTGTCTGTCTGTTGTGTGACGATGAGCACTCAAATTCTTTTGCACAAAATTTCTGACTTAAAATAAAATAAATTTACCTCATTCAGAGCTGCTTATTTAAATAACAACATTATTTGTACAATATCAAATGAGTATAATAAACATTATTGTTTGGTGTTTATAGAGAAGATGCTTTTTGCAGTCATTTAAAGCTTTATCAGAAATTTATATATTTATTTATGCAAAAGTCAATATGTTTTTTACTGGTCGAAGTAATTTATTGTTTAATTACAAATTACAACTGCAATTTCAATGGGTTTATTCTTAATTTGATTAATGTTATATTTTTGAATTATTAGAAAAATTATTATTTACTTAATTGCCCGTTTGATAACCTATTGATACAATCATCCTGAGCTCTATGCATTCTTCCCATTCCTAGGTATAACCTAACAAAAATTTAATTTTTTAAGAAATATGGGTTTTTTGGCCGCAATCATTTTTTACTCTTATATAATCCATTATTTTTATAAATTTTTAATCGAAATATTTTTTTTTGTTCTTTTGATAAGATGGTATGCTTGTAATATATTACTTTCTTTAAGTATGGCATTTTCAAATGCATATTAAGGCTATAAATTTTTCAGTTTATTTTCTGAGCTTAAAATCTCCGAGTTTTTTTTATTTAATTTTGGTATACTTATGTTAAATTGGTGTTTGTTTTTAAATATTTACAATAAATATGTGATCAATTTATAATTTATTAAAGCATGCATTCCTTACGTTTTATTTTTTTGGGAGGGGTCGGCGGTGCCGATAGGCGCCGCCGGGAATATTTTTTGAAGATTTTAACGATATTTGTTAAGAAAATTGGCCATTTTCGCTGAAAATTTCCACATTTTTAAGAAATCAGGATAAAATCAGGAAAACTCCCAAAAATCAGGCAAAATCAGACAACAAAGGAAAATCAGGAAGAAATCAGGAAACCACCCAAAAATCAGGAAAAACCTGACAAATAAGGTACTATGGCCACCCTGTTTATGGTATATACCGTATTTCCTCAAATAGAAGACCCCCCTCAATTAGAAGACCCCCCCCTAATAGAAGACCCCTTTGGAGAGGGGTTGAACAATAGAAGACCCCCCTCAATTAGAAGACCCCCCCTAATAGAAGACCCCTTTGGAGNCTTTGGAGAGGGGTTGAACAATAGAAGACCCCCCTCAATTAGAAGACCCCCCCTAATAGAAGACCCCTTTGGAGAGGGGTTGAACAATAGAAGACCCGGGTCTTCTATTTGAGGAAATACGGTATACGCTGTTCCGAGTGCGCAAAAAAATATGGATTTCCATATAATTAGCGGACCCTACGCACTCAATGAAAAATTAATAAAAGTTGAGCGGTTGATATCTGCTGCCAAAAAAATTACTATTACATTTAAATATATTATTCTTATTGTTTAACATCTATTTAAATTTGAATTTTAAGTCTTGTAGGTTTAATTTTTAGAAGATGCAACTCATTTTATTTGTCAATTTGTTACACTCCGACTATGTATACGGCCCGGATTTGTACATTAATCCCGAAAAAAGTACGCCGAATACAAATCCGCCGAAGACCATATCAGTAACTTTAATACGTTTGAATTAAAAATTTCTTTTGTTTAGCCATACAGAAATTGATGTTCGCTTTCATTTGGTGGTTTTTAATTTTGAACTTTAGCTGCCATTCATAACAGTTGATCTTGTATCGTTTTATTTATTATAAGGCTTTTTTACTTAAAAATGAGTTGATATTGTCCATTTAATGACAACTTTAACAATAATGCTATTCTTCGACAAAATTTAATAAATGTTTTAAAATAAATTAAGTTAAAAAATGTTTTTAATCTTAGAAATAATTGTTAGGAAAAGCCGCTCACTAAAAAAAATATGAAATTTGACATTACCATATCAAAAGCCACAAACCTAAACATGTCGGGTACAAGTAAGTAAATTAGAAAGATTAATATAGTGTCAAAGATCATAAAACGTATAAAACAGTAAACAAATACATAAAATCATTCAATATAGAAGACGAAAAAATTGTGAAGCAACAAATCTATTTTACATTTGTGGTAGCAATAAAATACCACCTCAAGAAAGATTAGTTTACAAAATAAAAATAATTGAAAAATAAATTCGATATAACCTGATTTTCAACTTTTTTCATGCGAATAGCTCTATCATGAGTGAAGCCCAAAAAACAATACTCCTGAAAATCTTTGAATTAGTGCAACGTTTTAGATAATAAAAACTCATATTTTGGAATTTCAGAATTTTATCTTTCGTCTTTTAGCTGGTCAATAGTTCGATATTTCATAAAATTTACTCTTAAAATCAAAATTGTTTATACCTAAAAAATGCACCGCTAAAAAAAAGACTTTCTTACACTAAAAATACACCTCTAATGTGCGTTATTTTCCCGTTTTTATTTTAATATTCCTGGAAGTGCAGCGGTCGCGAAACTATTTTTGTGAACATCTAAAATAATTAAATAAAATTAACTAATGGAAGAGAAAAAATTTACTGTAGTAGCGCAAAATCTGAAGGGTTTAATGGTTTTTAACAAAAAAAATTCTTTAAATTAAAAATTTTTTATTTATGTCTATTTGTTTATTCGAATATATTTCAATCCTTCAAACCAATCTGTCGGTCATATACATCGCAATTGCCAAATCCACCAATAACATAAATTGTTTTGTATTTAAACAATTATACTGTCTTCAAAAAAACAACAAAGTTATACGCTAAATTAAAAAGCTAAAAATTTTGGTCAATCTGTCTGTATCAATGAGTTAAAAAAGGTAAATTTATTATTAAAAAAATGTTTAACTATTGATATGGAATCTTGGGTGAAAAATTTAAGCGTAAAAATATAAAAATTAATTACATTGAAAAATAACCGGGTAAAATCCTATTTGTAATAAGACATATTTTAATAAGTTTTTGATCAAACAATTTTTCAGATCGATTAAAAGAAAATTAATTTATAAAATGATCTAATCATTCTAGCTTCGTTTTAAATTAAATAGAAGCTATGTTCAACAAATATATTAAGAAAAAAAGTGTAATTAAAAGACAATCTACAATTTAAAGAGGTAAAATATGAAATTAATAATTATTAGACAATAAAAAAAGACACATAAAAATTTAATAAAAGAATTAAAATTACCAGGTTTAAACTTGACTAAAGGAGAACGAATTAAACATTTGATTACAGATAAAAATAGAATAGTTCTATGTTAATAAAATTTATATTTTTAATGAAAAAAATTTAAAATAATAATATTAACTAAAATAAATTTTTCTTTCACGTAATATAAGTACTCATAAGGTAGTGAAACTTTTAATAGGAAATATAAGCAAGCAACCACACTGGTAAATTTAAAATAACATCTTTAAAAATTTTGCTATAATCTATCTTAAACTATTTTAATCTATGTGAATAAAGAATTTTTTAATAAAATTTAAATAAAAGTTATCATACATACTATCCACCAAACCCGCGCGTGTTTGCTAGTGAAGCCAACTCCTTGCTGGGGTAGACCGAGAAAGAGAAACTTGATGATTCCGGAGCAGCGTTCAACGCCTGGCAAGGTGCACGCAGAAATGCCAAACACCAAGTTGTCTCGGAAAAAGATGGAAACGCAGATTACGCCGGGCTATCAACATCTTCAAAAAAGCGTAAAAGAACATGGAGTGCAGAACGAAAGACCCGTCGTGCACGATTCTAGCAACATTTAAAATTTATTAAAATAGTAAATGTGCTGTTTATTATTTTTCCTTATCAAATAACAGAAAATGTCCAAAATAAAAAATTACTCCTGCAAAAAAAAAGCCGAAAAAACTATGCCACGACATATAAGTGCAAGTGGAAATAATGCGCCAACATATATTGTGGTATTTAATAAAATTTGACATAAATAAAAAAGATTATTTAGGGCTGACGTATTTGATGGAACCAGTGACGTTGAATGAAATAAAAAATAAACATTAATATTGAAAGTACAAAAGTTTTTCCTATCATAAAAAATGAGATTAACACACTTAATAATTGTTTTTTAAGAATAAACACAAAAACAAATTATGTTCCATAAATGGTTGTCCTTTTCTCGTTCAGTATTTCGAAAAATTAGAAATCAAAAACACCAGAATTCACAACAGAGTTGGGCATTAAAGCTACAGTCTGCGTTAAATTAAGAAAACAAATATCTTAAAATGTTCTTAAGCAACAGCTATGTACAACATTATTTATTTATGATCATGAATTAAACAAAATATTCTTAGAATATCTCAATAATTTTTTTATTTATAAGCTGGCGGATGTTCAATGATAATGTCGAGTAATGGCAAAATAAATTTAGATTTATTTAATGAGTAAATTATCTTTTCAGCACAATTAGTAAAATAATATTTACATATTAACAAAGAAAAGGAAATAAATTCACGTAGAAATATTAAAATAAAACAAARAACCAAACTGCATTTAATCTCAAAAATAGTAAAACTAAAAGTAACAATTTTTAATTAAAGTTTGCACATAATTTAATTAATAAGTACTTGAAATGGGATCTGCTTTGACCAAGGAACAGAAAGAGGCGGCGGACCACGCCAATACATTGGTTAATACAGAATTTTGCAATAACAGCGAAGTGAAGATATAACCTAAAAATAGCTAATTCGCTTAGAAGCTAACCTAAATGATATAACTTTTGAACTCAAGCATTGCTTATCAAATGAATATTCTTTAAAGAATCGGAACTAACTAAATAAAAAAATTGCTAAAAACAACTTCAACTACAGGGTGACCCAAAAGTCCTGCACCACTTATTTTTTACCATAACTTTTTTCAAACATAATCAAATTAAACCAAAAAACATTCAAAATGTTCACAAAAGAGTAGAGATTAAAAATAATCCGGACGTTTTAAAGTTCCACACCTTGGATCGGCTACAGAGGCGGAAACGTGCGGAAAAATTTTCGCTGATGGCACGCAGCTCCTGGGGGGATATATTGTCCCATTCCCGGGGAAGGGAACGTCAAAGCACGTCCAAATTTTTGTGGGGCTTGGCACAGACCCTTGACTCCAAAAAAATTAACCACACAGAATAATTTATGGGGTAAGTCAGGAGAGTAAGGGGGTCATTCCTAAGCACCGATAAAACCGGGAAAATTGGCCCTGCAGCAGTCCCGGGTTTCTTTTGCCCTGTGGGCCGGAGCGGAGTCTTGTTGGAAAATTCATTCCATATTGCCGAAATGGCTAAGTATCCAAGGCTTCACGACGCATTTGAGAATTTCCTCCATGTATTAGTTTTTAGTGATTTTGACCCCATTTTCCACAAAAATCAACAAATCGGTAATCCCTCAACAAACCAAAAGATAAGAGGGGTGAAGGGAATACTTCAACATGGATTTTCCTCATCTTGTCCAACTGATCCGCCATCATCCAGCAAACGACGACCAGACTCACCGGCTTCTAATTTTGCAATTTTTAGTGAGTTTTCAATGAATGTAATGGTCATCGCAATATAACATTTATTTTAAGAAAATTGGTCCGCGGGAAGCGAAAATGAACAAAATCTAGAGAGGAAATTTGTACGGATCTTCGAAATAGGATTAAAGGAGACAATGTTCGAAAACTTATTTTTTTGCAATCGAATTTGCCAATTGTTGATTTTGATTATTAAATGTTTGATCTATTAAGTGTTTTAATTCGTATTGATTTACCCAACTCAGACAACATATTTTAGAAAATTTTTTAAAACTTCCGAGTTACGACTTCCGAATTCCGAGTTCCGACATTTTTTGAGCTCGGAATTCCGACTTCCGACTTCCGAAAATTTTTTAAGGCCCGGAATTCCGAGTTCCGACTTCCGAAAAATTTTTAGGCCCCGGAATTCCGACTTCCGAGTTCCGAAATTTTCTGAGGTCGTCGGCGCCCATCCCTGAGCCACACCACTCTATGTCCAACACATTCCATGCCCTTTCAGCAACACATCTGCTGCAAAGGGCAGAATACCCTTGGTCTCCGCAGAATAAAACTGTAAAGCGTCCTGTGCTGTGTAGGAACAAAATTCGTTTAAACATTTTTGCTGGCGTTTTAGTTAAATTATGTTTATAGTTCATTGATTTTAAAATTGATAAGACTTTAACAATTGTAGATGATTTAATTTTTTGTTTTGCATTCACAATATACACTTACCAGAATTAAGCACTCGCTGAAGTACGTGTGTAGTAGCACCGCTTGTAGTGCATACTGTGTCTTAATTAATATTGTTTTGGAAATAGAGTTGGGTGATTTAATATAAGATTACTTTTAGCTTCTTCACTGGTTATAGATTTTTTAGTCTTTAGTGTTGTAACATTCTGCCTTTTCTTTTTTCTCTGAAGTAATTTTTTTCGGGTTTCCTGGCGGACCAAAGCTTTATTTCGCTGACCAAAGCTTTATCTCGCTCTTTATAAGGCTCGCATATTTTCTTGCTGTCCAAACAATAAGCATTCAAATAATTATTTGACTTCCCAAAACAGTTTTAGCTTTTCAAACTTTTTATATGCCGATTTTGGGCGTTTTTTAGCTCTGTTTCCATTTCATTGCAGGCTCATCTCACACTAATAATGCTGCTTGTAAATGCTTCTTTTTCTTAATTGTTTTTGTAATGACAGCGATTTCCTGCTTTATATCACCAATTTACACTTTTTTAAGTTCAAATGTTTATTGATTTATTTTATTATATTTGGTTTTTTATCTTTAAAATCATAACAATCATGCCTGGATTTATTTTAAAAATAAACACCCCTATGCCGACTGATACTGGATCAAAACTTCTAACGCGTCCATTAATTTCAAATCTTGGTTGCCAGCAATGATGTATTATTTCTATTCATGGGAAACCAATTTAAAGTTTTAATTTTTTAATAGTAATTTTTTGCGTTATTTTTTGGCTCACAAACTTTAGCACTCTAATATTAAAAAATTATTAATTTTATTCTATAAATTTAAAATAAATCTTTGAATCTTGCTAAATTTGCTAATTTATGCTTCATCTTTCTGTAAATTTTTTTATAGAATTTAATATTTTAACGTTGTTGAAGAATGTAATTGTATAAATATATATTTTCAATTTTTAATCGTTCATGTTCAAAAAATCCACTTCCCATCAACGACGGTTTTGAACGAGTTTAGTGAGGCTATACACCGAAGCAGCACTGCGCGATTCGGTGATTGTAAATTTATAATTTGTACAAATAGTGAACCTTGGTGCAAATATTTGTTAGGTCAAAATTTCATAAAAACAAATATTACATCCAAATTAATACATTTATTTTGGTCTGAACGGCAACTCAACCATAATCTGTTGTTATGTTTTGAATAAATTCTTTTTGTTTATGCTATACTATGGCTTAATAGTTCTGTTCGGTTTAATAAGTTAAGGCGAACCAATAGCTGCGCAAGTACTCTGGTACCATTTTTTTTTGTTTTACAATTGTTTTTGCAGCTATAAGCAAATATTTCTTAAACTTTTAATTTTTACGCTATTTTCCTTTTTATTATTTTCGAAAACTATTATTTGGCTGCCAGGCAAATTGTTAACTAAAAAATATTTTATGGCATATTTTAATGCCTTAAAAAAGCGCACCTAAAAATTGCCTTATTATTCATAAATTCATTTTCATGTCATTGAAAAACGATATTATTGAAAGAATCACATCAAAAGTTGCTACATCTTAATTAATAAATAAATTAACTTCAAACATTTACTTTTAACATTTATTAAGCAAAAAATTAGTAATTAGACTTCTTCAGCCTTCTGATATTTAAATTAAATTTTGCAAATTTAATAAAATTATTTTTTGTATTGATTCATTTATTTTTGTTTATTCTTATGTTTTAATTTACGAGTTGTAATTGTTAATCCTCCTTTCCTTCGCTTTACAATTTTGTCTAAATATGGGATGATTTTAAATACAATTTGATTTATGGCATAGAGAATATTTTTTAATGATTGGCCGAAAATCGAATTCTTTATTACTATCTTTTTTTTAATATTTTTTGTTCAGTTGCTGATTTTATCACTTTCGTACTTGTTTTACATATTTTTACATAACTTTTATTTAAAATTCGCTTTTTTGCTCGTATTTTTACCATCGGAGGGTATACCTCCTTTTTGAGCCGAACGAGCGTTTTTTATCCGTTCGGCTGATGTTAATGATTATTAAAGGGTTGTAATCATTTAGGAAAGAACATAAAGGCCCCTTAAATGGTAAGGAGAATGTTGAGCCAAAATCAGAATAAGATTTTAAAGATTCGATCCCTCCAGCTCAGAGGGAAATTGCCCTAAAATTTTGGAATTTTTCCTTAAAAATTTCAAATAAAACCAATAAAAAATAAACGAAAAATTACCATATTTTCAAAATTTTGGTTGCAAATCTTTTAACAAATTTTCGGAAATTCTCTTTTTTATAATACCATAGGGGGGTGGGGGCTTTTGTTTTCCAACATTCGTAATAATTTTCTTAACATATTGGCATCAAAAATTCAAAATTTTCTCCCGGCGGCACCTATCGGCCCCGCCGGGCCCTTCCCATTCCTAAAAAGCTTGAAAAAATTGCCATATTTTAACATTTAGTTATAAATCTTTTAATGAATTGAGTCAAAAAATTCAAAATTTTCTCGGCGACGCCTATCGGCACCGCCGACACCCTTCCCAGAAGTAAAATAGAATTCTCAACAAAAAAAGGAGGCTGTTTTCGACAGCTGGTATAATACTCACAGATTTGGAGAAGCCTTTGATAAAGCTTGGATAAATTGTTGTTCTGCACCATTATTTACCAATGGACCCCAAAGACTGAAAGAGTCTAAAAAATATGAGATTTAATTGAACACCTTAAGACCAAAATTTTTTTACCCAAAAATACACCCCTAACGATCGATGGTTCCAATGTTTTTGTAATATTTGATTTTGTTACATCTTTTTTCGTTTCTTTGTTTCGTTTTTCGAAAATGAAAAATGATGGATGGTATATAAATTCAGTGGCATAATCAAATTACCTAATATAGGTTCGAACAGGATTTTTGCTCACAACATTCATTTATAATATAAATAAGAGCACTCTTTATATTCAAAATTATTTAAATCAAATAAAAATAATTAATAAAGCATCTTTAAAAATTGGATTTAATAATTTAAAAAGAAAAGTAAAAATAATTTACCCATCACTAAATAAAGAAAATAAATGTAAAACTTTTTACACATAACAAATTCTACTAAAATTAAAATGAAAAATAAAGATAATGCTAAAAGCTATGCTATGTAAATGAATAAATCATTTCACTTTTAAGGAGTACTTTGCAAATATACACGCAGAGCACCTTCTTTGCGGTCTTTTGCATTGAGTACCATTTCACAACAAGCTTGTTCTTGAAATAATGATGGTGTACTTTACAACGCACAACGCAAAGAATTAATTTAAAAAATTTTAATATACATGTTATTTTTAACGTGAAATAAAAGAAATAAAACTTATGGTAAAGAAAAAATTAGTAAAATATTAACTCTAATTTTAATATACACACACTTTGAAACAGAAGTGGACTATGCTATACATTTACACACAACAGTGGTAGGAATTTTTTATATCATATTCTAAAAATAATAAAAATTAAATGGAAAGAACAAACTTTTTTTTTTGAAAAAAAAAATGTAACAACCGAAATATTAAAACAAAACCAACCTCCATCTGGAAAGAAGGAGCGATTCGCACCTTGTTATTTGAAGCAAAGCGCGGCTTGCTCACTTTGTTTGATAATCCATTATGACGGCGCGACCTGCTGCGGGTATATGTTTTATTTAAAATAAAAATTAGATAAAAAAAATAATGGAAAATTCAAAGTAACTGTAGGCGCCAATTAGCGAACTTTATAAAAGACTATAAAACAAACTTAATGTAATTTAAACTTACACTTTGCTGTGTCAAAAGTGAGGGATAAAAACCCCAAACCGATCTCAACGTCAACGATGAAATTCTTCGCGAAATCGATGCATTGGCGGCGGAAGCACGCTGGCCCAAAACGACGTGTTTAAATAGCAAACAAAGTTAAACATCAATCATGATTTATTTATAAAAATGCATATAAATAAATGAAATCTAAGCAAAAAAATTAAATATTAAAGATAAATAATTAACTAAAAAATAAAGAAAATAAATAAATTTAAACTTATAAAGTAAAGTTCAAGTTTCAAGAGTACAAAATGTACTGTGAGAGGTATCAGGATCGTTCTTCTACGCTGAAAGGTTTAGCAACAAATTTTTTATTAAATATAACGTTATAGCTACTAAAAAAGTTCGCGAAATGGAAAAAACCTTGAAGGTTCCGATACATTTGTCCTTAGTTATAGTATTCAAATTTATAACAAGTTTATTATCAAAAAAAGTGGGTAAATCTAATTATTCGCAACTATATAACATTTTTACAAAAAATTTAAACGCTGCTGCGTTCGTCGAAAAACCTATCAGAGCCGAGGAACAAGAGTGTGCAGATAAGATGGAAAGCTCAATGAATGCGGTTAATAAGCTGCAGGGACTTCTTCTTGTCAGCATGAGCTCTAGAGAAAAACTATGTTATGGCTTTTAAAATGAATTTAAATTTTAAACAGTTTTCTTTCTAAAAAGTATGCTTTTTAATGTTGACAAAAAATTTAGTTAACTTTTAAACTTATTAGAATTATATAATTAAAACATAATCAAAACAAAAACATTAGACAAAGGAATAATCAAACTTAGTTTTTAATAAAGCAGAAGAATTAGCGCCAATTTGCGAACTTTATCAAAGACTAAAAAACAAACTTAATTTTACACATCTTTGTGTCAAAAGTGAAGGTTTAAATAAAAAACATAAAGTGGCCTTAAACCCCCATTTGATGCAACAAACGAAATGTGCGAGAAGTTCCATTCGAAGTTGTAATTTTTAAATAATTAAAATTTATCAGTAACGCTCCCTATTTAATATTTAGTTACGCATTTCACTTTTATGATGATGAATCAGACAAAAAATGAAGATATCAATTTAAAAGTAATCAAGTACATTTTAAATGTGTAAATGACTTATAAAAATTAATGAATAAATACAATGAAAAACAGTATATGGGATTCAAAATAAAAATACAGTTAATTAAATTTTAAAGAGTTATTATATTTTTATTTTATCCAATTTTATTAAATAATTTTTAGAAAAACCAAATGTTCCGTGAGACCGCTCCCCAAGTTTTTTTTCAACACTAAGCCATTCGTAGGCATTTACCCGCCAGTAATTGCTCGAAACTTAAAGATAAGCTTCAACATTCAGCTGAGCTCATTTATTAACGATGCTTCAACAAGTAAATAGCAAAATAAATATCACATAACTAATTTAATTACAATAAAAATTCTGAAGATTGAGAATGTATATGGTAATCAATTAAAAACTTTATATACAATTTATTTTTTCATTTCATGGTTCCAGCAAAACTTATTACAATTTAAAAACAATCACTATGGTGTTGTAAATTGTCCGATGCTAAGCTCATTGTAAACATTGTACGATTATTGGATAAACAAATAAATCAAAAATAAAGTCATTTAAAGTTATCGTGCATTAAAAAATATACGCGGCCACATCATAAATCTTTCAAAAAATTAATGCAATAACCTAAAAATCACTATAAAAGTTAGGCGTGAATTGTCATAAAAACAAAAAGTAAAAAGTAGCAACATTCATCAACTTAGCTAATATGGTAAAACCCCAGTTGTACAACTTCTTGCTACGCGCATACGCAGAAATCATCGTGTAAATGGAGTGCGGGTCATTTATCAATTATACCAGACAGCAGCAGCCTTGTTTGTAAGTACAAATAAAAATGGGCCTTGCATAAAACCAGAATTAAAATTGTTAAACTTTATGATTGGAAATTAAAGCGTATAAAATAAAATAAAAACAACTATAAAAATGGACTGACTCGAATCTATTAATGCATAAAAATACTTAACTTTTCAATATTCAGCTTTCTTGTTAAATAAGCTTATTCTTGTTTGGCGACTATAAACAACATTATAAATTTAAAACAATCCATGGGGAAACAGGCAGACAGTTGCACAAAATGTGAAATTAATGATTTGGCTGCATCCAGCCTTCGCTCAGGAAGTCGTGGCGTGGTACGTCCGTCAGCCGAAGCTTCACATTACTGAAGTACATAAAAAAGGAAGAAAGCGTGATTCATAAGTTATTATAAAAATAAACATTCAAATATTGATAAAAGGGCATTTAGCCTGATTTAATATAGATATAATTTAATAAAAATAATTTTAAACAGCCCATATCATCTTTGTCACAACTTACAGAAAGCTAAAAGCTGGAATTGCGAATGAGCCCGAGAGTTGTTACCGTGGGAGGCAACGCTGCAATTAGCCGCGTTCAAGTACAAGAAGCCTCGAAAAGATTTATAAATAAACATATGATTAAAAATAAAACATTTTATTAAATCAATTAAGTAGAATTTTATTCTAAACACTGTTTTGCGAGGCAAAAAACCAAAACAATTTTTGTCAAAAAATGCAAATGATTACCCAACAAATGTATCCACGCTGTGTATACACACACCATTTATTTTTTGATACAGGACCAGAACAATAAAGCCTGCCTGCTATAAACATATTAAACGACCAATCAACATCATAATAACCAAATATAAACTCTATCCCGACTTTGTTAAAACTATAATTTTTGGGCCATAATCGGGAGCTCATAAAGTCAGGGGGCAAAGTTTCATGATTCGCTTGGAAAGCTAAAATATTTTTAATTGAGACAAAAATTCTTCAAAACGATTGAAATACAAGACAAATAACAACTAAATTTATTCAGAAAATTCAGAAGATAGTAAAATTGGCGAAACATAAATACAATTGAAACAACTCTTAAAAGATCGTATTTATTCAAATAATATATATAAGAAACATCAAATGTTCGAATAAAAGTTCAAACGATGTTAATCCTTTTATCCAAGTGCAAATATACTCTCATATTTAAAAAAATAAAACATATAAACACAAAATTTACAGCATATATATAAAATAGAAATGATATAAAAAAATTAAAATCCAGAAATAAGATTTTGCAACCAAAAATATTAACAATAACTAAAATGGAACTTAAGCTGCCAAACTGATGAACATTATAAATCTAGTTAAAATTATTTCTTTTGGTGTAAACAAATTATGCTCAAAGCGCTGAATCTTTGTCGGAGAATAGAAACTAGATACAATCGTTCGATGTTAACATAGCAAAGGTCATTGCTGATTTAATACTCAAAAAGAAATATTTTAGACTTATATAAGTTGTATTTTTTTATTAAATTAAAAAAAATAACTTTTATGTGTTTTAAGTTATTAATTGAAATAAGCTAATCAATTTAGGTAAAATGCGCAGCATCCGACAAAATTTCGCACCGAACTTTCGTCGGTTGGGCAGACGGAGCGTTTAAAAATCTCTGCTGAGGCGACCTTAAGAATAAAATAGTTTTATGAATAACAACATTAGCTAGTTTCTGAGTTAACCAAAAATTCTTTTATTTTGCGCTTAGTGATTTTACTCGATGTGCCGTTTTCTTATTTTTGAAGCAATGGTCACTGGTGGCTCAAGCTCTTCGTTAGTGAAACGGGACCTAAAATTTTCTTATTCTTAATTTTGACAAAAAACCCCCGACCAAAAATTTAGTGAACTCCATAAATAATCTCATTTTTTTGAAATCTATTTTATTTATTAAAAAGTTATCCAACCCTTACATATTTTTGCAAAAAAATCTTTAAAAAGATACGAAACATAGAGCTCTGTTGTTTTATTAAATCTTTTTATCCTTTCACACTGAAAATTGCAAGTGAAATTGCTTCATCCGGAATCATTGCTATGATTTTTTATGTCGACATTGGCCTAAACGCGAGTCTCGTCTCTGTGACCATCAAAACAAAGTAAAAAAATATTTGAATTTAGCCACAAACTAAAATCAACCTTGTTTCATTCTCTTAAATACTAAAAAGAGTTGCAATGGGACTTCCTCGGTACTCATCAATCTCCAAAAGCCACTAAATAATACAAATATCGTTTATAGTCACTTGTATAAAGGCGTTGGAAACGCCCTTATTCCTCTAGCCTACCTTTTTTATGAAAAACAGAATGCCAAATTTTGAAATTATTTTATGAAATTTTTATCAAAATGTTAACATTTATCTGATCAGATCGCTCCATTCGCCCTGCAAAATTCTGATCACTTTGTATGCAATTTTTTGCTTCATTTATCCTTTTTGGAAATTGCGTCAAATTTGTGATTTTTGGGTACTTATAGACGTTTAATGTGGTTGTTCTTTTTAAATCAATGATAATAAAAACGGACAAAAGCAATTGCATTTATAACGGAGAGTTTGAGAAAATATGGCAAACCGACGATGTAATATGACCATTCTTTATAATGGCTGCACACCTACACATGAAAATTAATTAAACATTTGATAATTGTTTATGAAAAATTCAGAAATTGTTTGATTAAAAAACTATAATGTATAAATTATATGAGAATGTAAACAATAAATATATTTTAAAACCATTATTTTTGTAATCAAAACCAGTTTTAAAATCTGAAACTTAATTAAAATTGTTGGTTCACAGATTATTTTGGGTTGGCATATGTAAAAAATCACTCTTATACTGTATTCTCTGAAAAATAAAATAATAATATTTTATTAAAAATTAGTATTTGCTCTGTTTTTCAATAAAAGATGGAAAAGCCAGGCGATAAGAAAGCTTTTTGTATGCCTTGTAATGTTTAAAAGTTTAAATCAAAAATCACAAAACGTTGAATGTTTAGGCGTTTATTAAAATAATCAATTAAACAGGAAATTAAAGAAATATTATTAATGATAGAAAAATAAATAGTGTAACAATTATCAAAGAAAAAATTCTTTTTGAGTACGATATTTAATCAATTTGTATTCTTATCAGGTTGGCCACCTGAAACCCCAAAACAAACATCAACTATTTGGATTATAATAATTTATTATTTTTTAACATAAATTAAAATCAACTATCCTAATTCCTCATTCGATTCAGTAATCGTTTCGTTTACTTTAGTTATTGTGCTTTTGAAAAGAAGCTTGAATATTTATATATTTTTTGGATTTTTTAAATTTTATTTTTTAAAGTATGGTTGTTTTTTAGAAATGTTTATTTAATTTAGGTTTTTAATAGAAATTGTTCATTTATTTAAAATTCCCAGGCGCAAATGGCACCAAAGGCGTGCTGTTTGTCCTTTTTGAGAACATTTATTTTTTATCATAATAAATATTAATTTTCTCCATGCCAATAGCGGCCGTACAAGGAGCATTCAGCCACTAGCTATCGCCTCCTTTTCATAACATTCCCATGTAAGCGCCTCCGCATTTTGCGCGCAATCATTGAGTGTAAATTTTAAAGTAATTTTTTATTGTGTACAATTTATTTAATTTATGCAAATGGTTGGTTTTACATCTCTGTTTATATATAGAAGTTCCACTTCAATTTGAAAATATAATCAATAATCAATACTTTTATGAATATTTGAGTGTCGTTTAATTTAATTCATATTATAATACACTTTTAATTCCTAAACCTTTTTAATTCTTTCATAATATGGCATAAGCGTTACGATTATTGGTTTAAATATTGTTTTTGTTATTACGTATTTTATACTTGGAATTAGTCATTTTAATTGTGAATTTGTTTAAAATTAATGTTTTATGGACTTAGTAGCAGTAAAAAATGAACGGAAGAATGTTCATTCTCTTTTTGTTCTCTATTAACATCTTCGAGTATTCAAAGGAATACTTTTTCCACTTCTTCGAGTATTCAAAGAAATACTTTTTCAACTTTATAATTTTTTTATAGAAACTTTTTGCTTTCATTATTTTGATATATACTTATAAAATCTGTTTAAAGATATATATTTTTTTGTTCCATAATATTAATTAAAGTTATTCATTTTGTTTCCGATTTGTTTTCCCTTTATTGATTTTGTCGTTTACATATTCTTATTTATGCAAAAGGTAGTTGATCTTTTGTATGTTTTATAAAAGTTAATGCTAACGTTAATGTGCCGATAGTTTGTTTATATTTTTGTCTAGTGTTTTTTGTTTGATTATAATGTGTTAAAGATTTAATTTAAACAAGAAGAAGTTCTTGAAGCTAAGAAATATAATAATTTATATTATATATAACTTTGTTAACCGCATTCAGGTTGTTCATAGCTGCATCCTCTTGTCCCTCTGTAGGTATTTCCATGAACGCAGCAGCGTTTAAATTGTTTTATAAAAAATTATATAGTTGCGAATAATTATATTTACCCACCTTTTTGAATAAACTTGTTTTAAAATTGAATACTATAATTAATGACAGATTTATGGTAATCGTCAAGGTTTCTTCCATTTCGCAAACTTTTTTAGTAGCTATAAAGTTATATTTATTTCATATGTTGCTAAAAACCTTTCATTGCAACGCGTTTAGTGTTGAAGAACATACCTATCACAATACATTTTGTACACTTGATCAATCGTTTGTTTGTATTTTAAGAATCAGACAGCCTCGATTCAATATCCTTTTAAAAACACATCGTTCGCAATTTTATTGGGGTGTTCGGAAAGTTCTTGCCCTCTTAGTGATGGCTGTCAATTTGAATTTTTTATGCGTTCCCCCGCGGCGGTCAAAAATCAATTTTAGGCCGATGGGAAAGAGCAATGTTCATTGCATAGGAAAATGTACGCTTTCCTATTTTATGGCCTAAAATTGCTTTTTAGGAAATTAAAAAATGGATCCTCCCAAATCCCAAATTCGGGCCCTATTACTCTATGAGTTTCAATTGGGGCACGGGCCGACAGAAGCAACCCGGAATGTGTGTCAGGCGTTAGGCGAGAGTGCCGTCTCACTTCGAACAACGAAAAAAAAATTGGTTCTCAAAATTTCGCCAGGGTGATCTGGGGCCCAGTGACCAGCCAAGATCAGGGAGGCCGTTGCCCGCTTTTGAGGGCTCCTATTTCGGGGGCTTTGAGACTAACCAAGCCCAGTTTATGCTTTTTGGAAGCTTAAACATTGCTTATCAACTCAGCAAAAATTAAAGATTTTTCGTTCAGCAAAAAATTTTCTACGATTTTTTGAATCTTTTGCTAAAAATTGTCCCTAAAATTGGCCTTTTTTGCCCAAAAATTTCTGCTAGAGCAAAATTTGGGGTTTCATAAAAAATTAAGGAGTGGAGCAATAAACCTCAAATTTTGCATGAAGCTTCTCCCATCTATGTTCTCACTATCCAAAACTTCAAATTCCGCTAATCTTATACTGTAAAAGAAAAATAGAGTCTCAAACAGAGTAGGTTCAAAAAAAGCAAAATTTGGGTTTTAGCTCATAGCTCAGCTCCATTCTAATGACTGGGGACAAAATATATCCAGAAAAAGGCAACATTTTATCGATCATAATGGAGCTTATTTTGGTTAATGTTGGATTATTATTTAATTTTTTATGATTTTTCCAATTTAAAAAAATCGAAAGGGCAAGAACTTTCCGAACACCCCAATAGATTAAAAAAGCGATCCATCTCATGATTATGAGCGCCCAAAATTTGGTCAATGAGATCTATAAGCATTTATTTATTAATGTGTGTTTTTTTATTTTATATGCATTTTTATAAATAATTCCATTTGACGGGATTTCATTTTACTATGTTTTGGTTGTATTTTAATTTTGTGATTTTTAACACATTTCCCGTTTTATTAATAAGGAATCGCGGTCTTGGTTTGCATTTATTTATAGCATTGAATTGAGTCCTTCTTATCTTTTTTGAGCCTTTGCCCAGGCATAATGTATTAATCTTAAAAAATGCTTGATGTAAAGTATTTTTTATTATTCTAAAACATTCTTATTTATTTCAATTTCGACAAATTAAATCCTAATTTTGTTAGGTTAGTAATGTTACTTTTGTAAATTTAATTTGTTTTTTACACTGATATCAAAATGATATAAAATCTTTTTACATTTCAACCATTTTGCTATTTGTAAAGCAACCAAACAACGCATTGCTTTATTAACTCCAGCTTAGATCAATATTATTTGATTTGCATACTGTCAAATCTATTGTATATAGTAAATTTGCTAATACCTCTGGATAATTTGGCATGCTTAAATGTCGTTGTTTTCAAACCACTGATTGAGCTTGCCTTGCTGGCCTTTTGTAATGGTTACGGTAATTTACTGTGCACACTGTTTTGGCCGTGATTTCACAATCTCCAATTTAATGTCTTGCTTTCTTAACTTTAAAATCTTATTTATAAATTAATTAAAGAAATAATGTGGAAAGTTGTGTCAAAATTTCTAGTTTTTTTTATTCTAATCTACATTATGTATTGATAAGATAATATGTTAACTTACAACTATGACACACAGTAGAATATTTAGATAATAAAAAGATGATTGCTTTTTACTTAAATAAAATCACCTTTTTTATTTGACGGTCTTCAATTCTAAATTTATTTAAATTCAAAATTTATCAAAAATTAATCAATTTAAATTGTAAATTACTTTTTAATAAAATATAATCCACAAATAAACCACAAAGATTATCAAGCACTAAAAGCAAGCAAGAGAAACTAAATATTTATTTAATTTGAAAACCAATTGCTAAGAGAAACAACTATTAACAACTTAACGCCGATTTGTCACAGATAAAACAGATAGTTTTAAATTAAAAAAAAATTAATTTCGACACGACACATGTCGCGAATATGAGCAATTAAATTTATGTAGGAGACCCTTTTTAACAAAATCTTTGTAATAATAATTTTTTTCTATATAAACCAAATGGGAACGGAATTCCGTTGGGTTCCTGACCGTTTTTTGGGAACCGTTTTTCTGGATTCATGTAATTTTTATTGGCATTGATATATCTTTGTTATTGTAAAAAGAATAGCTGTTGAATAATGAAAGGAAAGAGTAAGGAGACAGAAAATGTCTAAACAAAAAGGATACAATCAATCAGCTTTCATGCTAAAAATGTTTTTATTTTTCAAAAAATTGCTTAAAAATAATATAATTATTTAAAAATAATTGCAGTGTAAATAGTATTAAAAAGCATCAAAGTTTTAACCCGTGAATACGATATCTAATTGCAAATTCCAGCCCACCAAGGGTTGATACTTTTTGTAAGAATTAAATAACAGCTATTTAATAACAAAAAAATGCTGAGCGACTTACGACAAAACTGGCGAATTTTTTTCGCTTACAAATGTACAAACATGGATAATTTCAAAAAATACACTAAAATCTAATTTATCCGTTNAAAGAGTGAGGGAGAAGAGAAAGCATATAAAGCTCAGAGCAGAGAATGGGGGAGAATGTAACCACAGAGAAACAAAAAGGGTGAGAGCAGAGAAAGAGAGAAAAGAAAGCAAAAGGATGAGAGCAAAAAGTGGCATCGGAAAAAGGACTCAAAATTTTGCAAAATACTCATTGATCACCGAATTCATTTGCATAACATTTTAAATAAAATTTAAATGTTTTGTTGCGCAGCCGCCACTTTATTTAAAGGTGCGGAAAATGTTGATCATACTAGCAAAGGCAATGGCGTTTTAAGAAACAAAACTTATGGAAGAAAAAAACTTTCAATTGCAAATGCGTCCAAATTGAATAAGGGCATTAAATAATTAAACTCAGAATAAATCAAAACAAATATGCTAAAATTATGAATATATAACGAACGTTTACATTTTGTAAATTAAACTGTAAATTGACATATTTTAAATAATGGGTTTTAAAGGCTGTCTCTTATACACATCTAGATGTGTATAAAAATTCTTTATTGGATTATAAAAACAATGTTAAAATTGTTAAAGAGTTCAGGTCTCTAGCCAAGAGATTGCATTTTATTGTGCTATATATCAGAGAATAAAACATTTAATAAATTTTCTTTTAATTTAACAAAAATACAAGCAAAATATTAAGAAAAATAAATGTTTACGTTATTAGTAATACTATGAATCGGTTTAGCAAATAAAAAAATATGACAAATTATTAATAAAAGCATCTTACAGCATAAAAGGTTATGAACGATTAATGAGTAAATAAACTGTTATCTCAATATGTAAAATAATACCAAAATAGCAAACGCAGAATCACAAGCATATTTTCGAATCAAATATAATTTTGAAATAATAAACACAATAAATACGTCATACCGAATTAAGACTAACTAAATAAAGATTTTTAACTGAGTAAATTTTTTATAATATACCAATCATAAAATATTGATCAAAACAATAATATTATTAGTAATACTATGAATCGGTATAGCAAATAATACAAATATGACAAATTATTAATAAAAGCATCTTCACAGCATAAAAGGTTATGAACGATTAATGAGTAAATAAACTGTTATCACAATATGTAAAATAATACCAAAATATCAAACCCAGAATCATAAGCATATTTTAGAATCAAATATAATTTGAAAAACTGTTTGTAATAAATAATGATCAAATTAATGGAAACTAGTCAATAGGGTTGGACAAGACCGGATATTATCCGGGTTCCCCGGATATTGGCTCCACCGGTTCCTTGACACCCGGATACCGGTACCGGTAGTAATTTACAGCCGGATATCCGTCTGGATACCGGATAATTTTGCAATTTTTTAAAATAATAATTAAAATTTTATGAAAATCAAATTTCACACAATTTCTGCCAAAAAGTAAATAAACGCATAAAATAAACGAATAAAATCAAATTCAATCCAAAATTTTTTTGGGGGGAGGGGCTGACTCAAAAAAAAATTCGATTTTAGGGGTGCAATTTGCTTTTTATTGCATTTTTATTAAGCATTTTTGAAAAAAATTTTCGATTTTTAATGGTGCATTTTTGTTTTTATTTCATTTTTCTTAAAGAATTGTTTACCAAAAAAATTTGATTTTAAAGTATTGCAGTCGTCGGTGCCGATAAGCGCCGCCGAGAAATTTTTTTTTTTGAATTAGACTCAATTATTAAAATTTGCAACAAACATTTTAAAAATATAGCAATTTTTGGAACTTTTTATGAATGGGAGGGGTCGGCGGTTTCTGAATTTAAACAACCTCTAAAAGAGCGAAATGTTTTTTAAAGAAAATTTGAGCAATTTTTGTTGAGAAAGCCAATTGTTTTGTGAAATTGGTAACTAATTATAAAAAACAAATTAGAGAAGCCCATATCTCTCTAATAATAATCTACAAAGAACGAGTTTAATTTAATCAATTATAGTGAAAAAGTGTTACCCATTTTGTATTTCTATTTGACTCTTCTTTTTTTCGGTATCCTGATATTCTTCTAAATTAATAACTTTTTATTTTTAGTATTCAAATAAAAAAAATTTCTAAGAGCTTGACAATTGTCTTCTAAATTAGATTATAACTTTTATTTTTAGTATTCAAATAAAAAAAATTTCTAAGAGCTTGACAATTGTCTTCTAAATTAGATTATAACTTTTATTTTTAGTATTCAAATAAAAAAAATTTCTAAGAGCTTGACAATTGTTGTTTGCATTCCTGTTAAACAATTTTTACTGTAATATTCTTGCTGGTTGTAATGGCTGAGCCTTCACGTTTGCCTTCTTCCATAGCCGTTTTTTTATTTATATAATTATATCACATTTGGTAGTATTTGTGCACAATGAAGGGATGCGGACGGAAGTTTGAATCAAAGGGCTTGCAAACGATTTATCAAAATTTTAGAAAACATTCAAGATTTAAACCACAAAATTTAAATACAAAGCTAAAGACACATAGCAAACACATCATTTTTAATAGATTAACAAAAATTTTGTTACTTTCACATTTGCATTTTTTAAATTTTTGTGGTCTTATGTTTTGCAATTTTACTTTACCACGCCTCAAAGACTTTGAGATTCGTGCATTATCATTTATCAGACTTAAGAATAGGAAAATATAGAAGTGATTAATACTTCCATTCAAGATTACACAATGTTCAAGTCGTCATATACTTTGTTTTAAGGAAGGTCAGCATCTGTAAGCATGTCATATAAAATAATTCTTTTATTATTTCAACGGTATAAGTTAAGATGTTTCTTTGTTGATTTTTAGCTAATTTACAAAGAGAAGTTTTTAAAGCGATGTACCCGATTATAAATAAATACCCCCTATCTCCCCCAAAATTGAAAATGTATTAATATTTAATTAAGCGAAATCTTTCAGGACGACAATCTTATATGAAAATACTAAGGAATTAGTTAACAAATAAAAAATTACCATAAAGCTGGCACTTTTTTCTTGGTGTTTTCGTCGTCCGGCAGCAAAATATCATTAATGCTTTGTTCTTTTGTTTTTTTGTTATTGTTTGTTTGGGTCAAATTGGAGCACAACCAAAAAAAATACCAAAAAACACTCAAACTTTTGACCTTATATTTGTTTGGTCTAAGTGTTTATTTTTTGGCACTAATTAGTTTATTTGGTGTTTTTTCACAATATTTTAATTTTAGAATTTTTCAAATCGTTTTTTTTCAAGATGGTAATTATTCAATTTGAAACTCTCGCTTTAGTTTTCTAAAAAATTATATTTGAAATTTGCTTTTTGATAGCTTTTTACATGTCAATTATTTGAGTTCAAAATTTAATAATTTTTTTGTTCATAATTGGTTTTTGTGATTTTTTGATACTCAAGAGAGTGCTAAATAATTGTCAAAAATTCAAAATTGTTTAGCCTTTTGCAAATGTTTAATTATTATTAATTAGAGTAGGCCGGGATCGGGATTTTTGGTAAAAACCGGGATCGGGATTCACCGGGATCGTGAAAGCCGGGATCGGGATCGGGATCAGCATGTTGAATCGGGACCGGGATCGGGATTTCGACTTTTCAAAAACCGGGATCGGGATCGGGATTAATCGGGATTGACAACAGCGTAATTTTTTTTTGTTATGGTCGATGGTAAGACAAATTTTTTTTTATTATTATTAAAAATATTTTTCTCATTTTCTTCAACTTCTATTGCCTCATCCGAATTTTGTTAAGAGATTTGCAACCAAAATTTAAAAAATACGTATCTTTTTAGGAGTGGTAAAGGTTCGGGAAATTTTCTTGAACATTGAACAAGATTTGTTAAGAAAATTGGTCCAAAAATTAGGAATGTTGCAAAACAAAGAGTCCCCACCCAATGGTTTTTTGATTTCGTCCAACCAAAATCAAATAAATAACTTGTAAATTGTCATAAGATATTTTTTTTTAAATTGAAAAAAGTTAAAATAATTTTTAGAATTGTTTAAACC